>SNQJ01S0038708.1:8332-45771 GCA_010110895.2 Picea sitchensis
AACAAGATTGGTTTTATAAAAAGGTATGGTCATTATGAGTTCACAATGGTTCCCTTTGGAATATCAAATGCACTAGTTGTCTTCATGTGTTTAATGAATGGTATTTTCAGAGAATATTTATATAATTTTGTCATTGTATTTTTAGATGAAATTATTATATATTCTAATTTAGAGGAAGAGCATGAACAACACTTGAGGATGGTATTACAAGTATTAAGGGAGAATTAGTTGTATTCCAAATTGAGCAAGTTCTCATTTTATCCGAATCAAATTCATTATTTGGGACATATCATTTCAAAGGATGGGATAGCAGTGGATCATGAGAATATATAATCCATTAGAGAATGGCCAATGCCAAAGAATGTGACAGAGGTCAGATCATTCATGGGCCTTGCAGGATACTATAGGATATTTATTGAAGGATTCTCAAAGATTTCACATCCAATCACTTCCTTGCAAAAGAAGGGTGTGAAGTTTCATTGGACATTGAATTGTGAAAAGAGTTTCCAACACTTGAAGAAATTATTAACAAGTTCTCCAATACTAAGGATTGTAGATCCAAATGAAGACGTCATTGTATGCATAGATGCATGTAAAGAAGGACTTGGTGGAGTCCTCAATCAAAATGGGTTTGTTGTATGTTATGAATCAAGGAAGTTGAAGGAGCATGAAAGGCACTATGCCACTCATGATTTGGAGTTGGTAGCCATAGTGAATGCCTTGAGGAAATGGAGGCACTATCTCATGGGGAAAATGTTTGAGTTGAGTATAGACCATAATGGTGTGAAATATTGATTTGATCAACCAACTCTAAATGCTAGGCAAAGCAGATGGTTAGAATTTCTCAGTGAATATGAATTTGATATAAAGCATATCAAGGGGAAAGAGAACAAAGTGGTTGATCCACTCAGTAGAAGAGTGCATGAGTTGCATGCTACATCCACTAGTATGTACCAATCATATTTGACAGACAAAATTTTAGAGGCTGCAAAATTAGATTTGCAATACAAGGAATTAGTGGAAAAATTACAACAAGGTATTTTTCAACAGAAAATTGAAGACTATACGCTAGAAAATGATGAAATTATCATGTACACGGGCATAATTTATGTACCAAATTTCCATGAATTGAAAAATATGATATTGAGAGAAATGCATAATGTACCTTATGTTGGCCTAGGTTATCAGAAAACTATTGCAGCTGTCAAGAGCCAATATTATTGGCCATGCATGAAGAAAGAAGTTGTTGATTTTATTTCCAAATGTTTGAAATGTCAAAAGATAAAGGATGAGCATAGACACCCAACTGGTTTTCTACAGTCATTACCCATTCCTGAGTGGAAATGGGAAGTTGTAACAATGGATTTCATCACCAAACTACCTAAACAAACACGCAACATGATTATACCATTGTAGTGGTGGATAAGCTTAATAAAGCTGCCCATTTTATTCTAGTAAAGCTCACTCACAAGGAAGCCGACAATGATGATGTTTATATGAGAGAAATTGCTCGATTACATGGTATACCCAAGACAATTGTGTCTGAAAGAGATCCAAAATTTACATCAATTTTTTGGAAAGAATTATTTAATGGATTTGGAACAAATTTGAATTTTAGCACAACTTATCATCCAGAATCAGATGGATAAACAAAGATGGTGAATCAAGTGATTGAGGATATGTTGAGGATGTATGTGATGGATAAACCATAAAAATGGGATGACTACCTACACTTAGTAGAGTTTTCTTATAACAATGGGTACCAATCATCTCTAAATATGAGCCCATTTGAGGCACTTTATGATAGAAGGTGCAACACATCAATAATTTGGGATAACCCAACAGATAGAGCAGTGGTTGGGCCATATTTACTCAGGGAAATGGAGGAGAAAATGTTGAAAATAAAACAAAATTTAAAGGCTGCCCAAGACAAGAAGAAAAGATATGCTGACAAGGGTAGAACTCACAAGGAGTTTAAAGTGGGTGATCATGTATTCTTGAAAGTGAAGGCCAACAAAAGTTCACTGAAGTTGGGAAATTTTTCCAAGTTGCATCTAGATATTTTGGAACATTTGAAATTCTAGAAAAGATTGGTCCAGTCAACTATATGATTCAATTACCTGCATCTATGTTTGTTCATAATGTATTCCATATATCATTTCTCAAGAAACATATACCTTATGCTAATCATGTCATTGATTGGAATGTGATTCGGGTGGAGCAAGAAGGCACTGTCCAAGTGCATCCGATACACATTATGGACCGAAAAATCAAACAACTCCAGAATCGAGCCATAGGGCTTGTAAAGGTCTAATGGACCTGGTACAGTCCTAAGGATGCTACTTGGGAGAATGAGGATGCAATGAGGGCAGAATACCCACATCTTTTTGAAGATTTTGGAAATCTTGCTTATATGTGTACATAATGCACTAAGGACAGTGCATAAATAAGGGGAGGGAATTGTAATACCCCTAGGCCAAACCCAATTGTAATTGTAAATGAAAATGTACTTAAGTTGGTGATTTGTTTGATATCATTTTTTGTATGCACCTTCCATGGTATAGGGTGCACACGTACTGCACACTAAAATGATGAAGTGTGCACATTCAAAGATACCACTAAAATGATGAAGTGTGCACATTCAAAGATACCGCGACACATCAAACTTAAGTGCATCACATTTTGAGGACAGGGGAGCCTTTATGTATAAGGTGGGTTTTATAGGTTAGTGAGCTAGTTATTATAAGTTAGGAGGATTATGTTTTGAATTAGGCCAAAGAGCATATATTCTAAAGGATATTGAGCCAATTTTGTATATGTTCCATCATTAATATAAAATACATCATGCATGCAGACCAATTCATGATAAAGAGTTATGGGCGACTAAACTCCACTAGTTAAGGAAAGGGGGGCTGCATGAAAAAGGGATAAGATAGGAGCTTTGGCCAAAAAGGAATATTATATTAATATTACTTAAAGTATACATGGATAATTATTTTATCCTAAGTTCTAAGGATGGGGAAAGGGCTAAAGTAGCTCTCAACATGACAAAAATAAGTTGGGAACATTTATTATTATATATTTTGGAATTAGTTCATTTTCCCATAATTTTGTAAATGTGTTGAACCAACACATAATATATCTAGCTAAAAAATAATACACACATTTGTAGAGAGAATTGGAAAAAGAATAAAGGAGAGAAAGAATGAAGAATTCTCACTAACTGCTATGAATAATGAATAACTTACACATGATATACTCTTTATAACTCAATGAGTTCAACTTGAGGTGGACCAACTCATAGTGGTGGTCTAGAGTGATATGGACACACACCAATATTTTCACGGGAGTGAACTACAACCTATTCTAGTCTCTCGGGAAGCTACATGAGTGAACTCACACCTAGTTGAGTTAACTAGTAAACCAATCTTCTAACTGGCCCCAACAAAGTAGTGAGGAGTTACCCAAGGAATCAAGGCTAATGTGCCACTGCGGATGATACCAAGGCAAGTTTGAATTATCATGGTGATGATCCCAATGTTGCATGCAGGATGATCCCAATGCAACATCTAAACTCAACTCAACTAGTCAAACCTAAGTGTGAACCGAAGAGAATATTCTCTAGGTGGAATATTCTCCTAAAATACAGATACCTGATAATGAATAATTATGACTAATAAACAAATAAAACCTTAAGAAAAAGAAATCAGGTTTGTGTGAAGTAACTCCAGCACATTTCAATCATTCATTCATTCATTCCATCATCATTCTCTCACCAACCTTGCAACTCCACAAAATTTATATGTACCCATACTTTCTTTATTTGTACCCCTAGTTATTCCCGAGTTGACTCCTCAAATAAGTAGGGCTGTCAGGCCCATGGATTAAATAGGTGGGTTGTCGGGCCCATGAGAAATTTCTCTAGGTGAGAGAATTACATGGAACTGATCAAGGTGCTAAACTCAGATACAAGGATATGTGGACTTCCTGGTTCTGCCTATCACAACTCGAAGGGAAGTGTAAGTACTGAGGGACTATAGGTTGTTAGTTTGAGTTGGCACCTATGATAGAATATTTCATGTTGTCTTTGATACATCATCCCTAAGTTAGGAATCCCTTTACCCTGGGTGGAGTTTATTCCGCCTGGGTGACCTTAACAGAGTGATGAGTAGTGTGGTCTAAGGATAGGATGTTTGTGGAAGGCCTGCATGCACCATGATATTTCCCTTTGCCAAAGATAAGTGTCAATTGTGTAAGTTAAATTACTACATGTCGCATTATTATTTATGTGTTTAATTTGGCGGGTTTTCCCCGTGTGGTTTATACCAAGATTTATATTTATGGGTATTTCCCATCTATGCTACATGTATATATTAATTGCTATTCGTGATGAATCATGGAATTCCACATAATGTATTTCATTTTAATTTTGGTGTGCACTTAATTTTAGGGCATCATGTGATACAAAGCGGTTGGCTAAGGCACGTACCTTTACGCAGGTGGGTGCGCGACTAAATTTAGCATTGTATGGTGCAGATTGAGTGGATCATGTAATAATGGTGCATGCACAAGGTGCACACACATAATAATGGCACACATGGTGTGCGCGCATTGATAGAGCATAGAGGAATTTGGTTGGTGCATGCAATAATTTGGGCATAAGGATGTCACAAAATAGTTTAGTTAATGGTGCGCGCGGAGTATTGGTGTGTGGTAGGGATGTACTAAACTTTTTCATGGTTCCACCATCATGTGTCGAAGGGTTTTGACTCCCGCTCAACACATTTCCATTGTTAGAGGTCCTCGAGGCCATATTTTGGTTATGTTGAAACGTAATTAGTTAGGGTGGAAGGCGATCAAGACTATGAGCCCCAAGGCTTCCCAATTTGGGGCACAAGTGGTAAGGTGATCATCTTACCAAGTTTACATGGAAATTCCACCTTCCTCTTTTGTTTTTTTCCCTCACCATCATTGTTATTCGATTTATCATTATAATTGTTGTCCTGGATTTATTATTGTTATTACTATTCCCACGCTTACGATTATTACCACATCATTTCCTCTTGTTCCCTCCAGGTTGTTGGGACACCGTTTGGGTTTAATAACGACTATAAATAATGACCACGATTAGGTGGTGGAGGATGGCTGAAGCTTGTCCTACTATAGACCCAAGTTAAGAGACAAATATTTTAGTTGGTTCGTCTATATAGTATTACCATTTTGAGCCTATAATTCATCGTATTACGAGGTCCAAGATTTTGTCTAGGATTGTAATTTGATAGTAGTGTGTCAGGGATAATTTCATAAAGAATCCTAGATTGAGAATATATATGGTCCAAATCATAGGGATTTGAATATGGCTTCTTCCTCAAATGTCACCGATGGGTGTCCTTCGAAATGTAAGACAACAAAGACTTGAGGAACCATTCCATCAAAAACTTAGGAGGAATGTAGGATTTAATAAACCTCTTACATTTACACCACTCTTGACAATATGATTGAAGATATGGGTGGCTTTATCTTGTCAAAGAGTCGATAAAATTTCTAGGCCAATATCGTAATGAATTGGAAATTGGAAGTGATTGAGAAAACCAATACCATCTAACCAAAATTTTTCGTAGGTTCCCCCATGTAGCTCGATGTACCACTTCATGGAGACCCCTGTGAGGGTGCGTTGAAATAGCCTCAAAAAAATAGAATCATCATCAAGGAATTTAGATGAGCACCATAGATGAAAGGTAGTCACATGATTTCTGTCCTCCCATTCTTTTCCTTCAAACTTTGACCATCAAGGAAGCTTGGTAGATGGGGACCATGAAATATCATGATGAACATGGTCATTCATCAATTTAGACAAGTCTAGAAGATTTATAATGGATATAAAGGAGAGTCAAGATTGCGGAGTTAGAGCCCATGCTCCCGAGAAAGACTAATTTTTTGTGAGATCGACTAAATAGGGTTCTAGTATATACCATGGCACTATCCGATAGGATAGTATCCTCCTACCAACTGATTCAAAAAAGGTTGTAAGGTCCTTGAAGCTACTTGTGAAGAGAAAATGAGATTATATGGATTATATATGTTTACCCCAGATGAAGGAACTGTAGGGTTTCCTATACCATAAACTAACTCCTCTAGATGAAACACCATAGGAAAGAGGGGGATTCACCATAAGAAAATCATTTGTATGAATTTCCATGGAGGAAGAGGGAATGGCAGATGAAATATAGGAAGTAAATCACTCCCATTTGAGCACTTCATCCTGGAGCATTGAATTTAGGATTAGGCCAAGAGGAAAGAATGTTCCGTTCTCCTACCGTAGGAGTTTCTTGGAGAATATGACCTCAACCAAAAGATAAAGGGAACATAAGGAGGCTTGTTCCCTAACCCAAAAAAAATAGGGATCTCATATTAGCCATCAAAACAAGAGGGATGAGAAGTGAAATGTCACTCCTTTGGTGTATCAGATGAGAAAGGATTAATGGTTGAAGGTATTGACTAAGTACTATAACTTGACATACCGTATGGGAATAAAAAAGGATTTGTTCCCATGGGCTGAGAAGATCTCATGGGTTGGGTAGAATTAGATGAGGGAGCCTCCAACATCCAAATCATCGATGACAAGAGAGTCGAGGGGACCCCGCTAATCATAGAGGATATGGGAGTCAAAGGGATTCCTGAGACATTCATATATGACTTAGTACTCATAGTAGAATGATCATGAACCTGGGAGGTGGAGATATATGTACCAATCTTATTAAATCTATGCCTTTTAAGAGGTGTCTTCAGTAAATGATCAAGATGTGGTGGTAGATTTAGAAGACGAAGAGACTGGTGAGGAGGCTTGCCTCGCTCCATGATGACTCCAAACAGATACAATAAAAAATCATAAGGACGACTAATAATCAGAGAGCACATTCCTAAATAAAGATAAAGGAAAAATTCACACAAACAAGATATGATGGTTGAAAGGAACCTTCTGAACTAAAGTAGGTATGTCTCTCCCCAAGAGGGGCCCAAGACTCCACAAAAATAGACTAGAGGTGTCAGAATCAATTATAAAGACCCTCGTAGGATCTAAATTGCACAATGATCCCCAGAGGGGAAAACCTCCATAAAGTCTATGTGTTATCCAACCCTTATATGACCCAGGATACAAGCAAAATAACCCCCGCAAACAACTCCATGTGTCTACCCATGTCATAAATCCAAATTCATCATGATATAACCAATGCTTAGGTGAGAAGTCACAAGTCCAGTCCACCATATGGGTAGGGTAGGGTAGCAAAGCCTCAAATATTGAAAGCACCACCTCTCAAGGAGGTAAAGGAACTAAAGGCAAGACCCCAAATACAAATAGAATCCCAAAACTATCTATGACTCTAGTAATGTATTAGAGGGATATCTCTACAACCAACTCTCACATGACCTCGCTCTTAACTCCAATGTGATCAGAGCCTCCTGAGGACACAAACTATATAATGGGTTTAACCACTCCCTAGTGAGACACATATGTTTAGTTTTATAGCCTTGGATAATTTTTACTCACAAAATTTCATCTCCAAGGCCCTAGGGTCCCATAATTTGTTTTTGTACCTGATAAAATAATCAATATTTTAATCAATTTTAATTATTAAATGCTAATTTTAATGGCTTCTACTTACTCGAGAGGTGTGATCATGAAATTGATGGTATGACTCAACAAATGTAAAAAAACTGGTAAGTACTAGTCTTGATTTTCAATGAGATGCTATGCTTCTAAATGTTGTTTCTAAGATGCAATGTTTACAATTTCAATGAAGTGCATCCTTTCCCAATATGTCAAAACTAATGTAAAGTAGCCAAAATTGCAAATGCCATAAGTAAAATGAAAGTTTTTTTTTTTTGTATTTTCGAATATAATGAAAAGAAAATGCAAGGACCGAATAACAACCCCACATGTAGAACCTACTGCAAGAAAAAGGATCCAATCCAAGTAGGATACCAAGAAAGTAACCACCTGCACTCAAGATGTAAGGACAACAAAATGAGAAAATGATTAATAAATAAGTTCACTACATAAAATTGCCTCGCACTAAGGTCTTTCTTAGGTTACCAACAAAAAGGTACCAAAGTAGTCTAGAGTTAATCGACATTTTTATCTTCCTAGGAGGGAAGAAGTCTCACCCAAAGCTCAAATCCCAAGACATGAAAGAGAGGAAGGGTAAGAGAATACTTAGACAAACTTCTAAGGTATCAAGGCTCATTGTAATATTGCACAAAATAGACTAAACTTGTAACAATATTGAGGAATTCCTAACTAGGAAAATAAAGAAACATAGTTGTGTTTCCATTCATAAAGAATCATATTTTGTGTACATTATACATAAAGTTAATAAAGACCAACATTCCATTCATGCATTAAGAATGAATACACAAGATGTAGATTCAAAATTTATGCCTCTGTTTATATTGACAATACCAAAAATATGATATATTGTTTGTCTGGTTCTCACCCAGAGCTCCATATTCAACTATACTATAGTATTGGCCCATTACATAAGTGACTCTCATCACACTATCAAGAGTTACAATAGGAATAGTAATAACTCAGAACTAACATGCTAGGAAATAATGACATTACATCCCTCTCATTAACCTTCCACTAACAACCTATGATTATTCATCATTTCATCATCATTAGCCTATTAAAATCACATCGATCTCCTATATATAACTGGATCTACTGCCAAGAAATCGGCATTTCTTCTTTTCGATCTTGTTATTTATGCTACGCTGTCCCTTTAACCCTTTTTTGTTTCTTCCTTTCTTTGTTTGTCTAGCTTCTCAACAAATTGCAAAAATTCCATTCCCCAAAATGAAGCTACAATATGTTGTGTGCAACTTCTAACCAACAAAATGAAGGGCCCAATAGGTCCCAACCACAATCCTTGACTCACCCCAAGTCATCATTTATCTTTTCCGTGGTCGACATGTTTGCTTGTTGTTCTTTGTTTCCTTCTGGTTTCGAGTTGCTTTCAATTCCATCTTTGATTGTTTTTGGTTTCTCTTCTTAAATGAAGGGCTCCAACCTGTGCATGAGTTTGAGGGATATCTTCCTAACCTCTTGGAAGTTATCCACTTTATCCTACCACTTCCCAGAAAGTAGTGAAGCTTCAACAACAAAATGTTGAGTGGCATCTGTGATGCATTCCTTTGGATTTGATGCAACTAATGAGTTTCATACAAATTCAAATAAATGGCATCAACTTGATGATCCTCTGTGCATGATTTTTGAACTATAGATTGAAACTCATGTATTTCTTTCTTAGAAAATGTTTGGACTTCATACAATGCATTCAATTCATTATCCTCTTGCTATATTTTTTCGAACTTCATCTATTGTTCTAGTGGATCCAAGGTGTTGATTTCTTTTGCACACCATTTGACATTTATGCAGTGTCCTAATCTAGATATTTTATGAGAAGAACATAATGAATATGCATTATTAAAATATGCTTAACATAGAATAACAAAGATACAAGAAATGGTTTTACATTCAATAAAGAAATAAGTTGAACTGTAAAATGCAAATAAAGAACAAGCTTGTTGAATGGTGGCGGGTTTATATTTGAGAAGAGATGTGACGACCGCGATCATTCGGGCAAGAAGATGATTACAATGAGGATCCGGGCGTATTTTAAAAATAAATAGGAATGTCAAAAACCCTAGACATCCAAAAACCTAACCCTAAGAGATGAAGCACCAAAGCCATGTGGGCTCTTATCTGGGTAAGTTGGTACATCAACTTCCCTGTGGTCATAAATTTTTCATATGATCTCTATTTACGGTGCACACAGCTCTGTTGGAAAGGTCCATCCAAGGACTACACATTTTGTTGCAGCGTCAATTTTATTGTGGTGAGCCTCTAAAATGCCTTAGGGCCTCAAACTTCACAAGTCGTGGACCCGAACCAGGGAAAATTGTCGATGCTGTGGATATGTAACGATCATCCAATCGAATTTCACCTTAATTTGGCCATCCGTCTGGGGTGAAAGGCTATGGATTTGGTGATATTGGTATACAGTCGTGACCCAGTCCTCGGTTAGAATGTGATGGAACCAATTGTCTTGATCTCAGACAATGGTTTGTGGGATCCCAAAGTGTACCCAGATGCATTCAAGGATGAGCTTGGCAGTGGCCTCAGAATGATGTTCTCAGAGGTGACCGTAATCGGGCCATATTGAAAGTGGATCAACAACCAAAACACGCCATTTACCCTCTTGGTGGATAGGAGGCCCACATGTAGTCCATTGAGATGGGATTCCCGTGCCCTATCGATTAGAAGAGGGGTGTATAGGCCTTGTTTCTTAGTGGTTGGTTTGAAAATAAAGATAGGCGCTAGACCCACATAATTTTGCTCTATTATCTCATCGGTTTTTCCAAGAGAAATGTTTCACAACACTTCCACTATCTTTTTGACGCTAAATTTTCCTTCCACCAGACTTTAGTGAGATTCCCAATTAGCTTCAATGACTCGCTTGATGGAAATAAGAGATGGCCTAGATGGAATAACAACCCATCATGAAGATGGAAATTATGACCAATGAGTATTCTCCCAAAATTTGGTAGGTGGTGGAGAAGTGGGATGGTCCGTCTCATAGAGGTGGGCCTCTAAGGTCTCATGCATTGCAAGAGTCTAGCACCGTAGAGTGTTACACTAGAGGTCTGAGGCAATCGTAAACTTGGTTGGTGATTTCCATTTTATACTTGATGTTGAGGTATGATAATGGATTTATGTAGAACACAATGAAATATAGAAATACACATAAACATAGAGATGCAGCAGAAATAAGAATTCATTTCATTAATAACAAATGACTGAAACATGCTTACAAACATAATGTAAATAAAATAGCTAAGGCGCTGGTGAATATCTCTCGAGAAGAGATGTGGGTCATACCACATCCATGAGAAGATGATTGCAATGAGGCTCAAGGCCTTTACAATAAACGGAATGCCAAAAGTCCTAGACATCCAAAACCTAACCCTAGGAGATGAAGCCAAGTCATGTGGCCTCGTTTGGGTAAGGAGTACACCAACTTCCTGGTCAACTTCCCTTTGCATACTCCATCTCCATTTTAGCGCAGGATATCTCAAGGAAAGGTATCGATTTAGGAGAGATTCATTTTGGGGGCTAATCATGCCTTTAGATATCATTCAGAGCCTTGATATTGAAAAACCTTCATTTGGACCTCCTCAAATGGCCCCCGCGTGGTTAAAACCGCTAAAAATAGTAAATTGCCAAATTAAGCTGTGAAGTCGCTTTGAGCCATTTGAAAAGGTGGTGGCCACCGACATCCACCGATCAATAATCGCAAAACACCTAAAACAAAGAAGCAACGGTGGGGGGTCCAAGTGGAATAGGTGGGTGGCCACCAATATCCACCTGGATCAGTGTAACTTATGTAAGTATGTGGACCACTTCTGATGGAGGTCATTCTATAATTTGCCTTGGGTCTTCATGAAGTAGTATCTTGTGATCAGTGTGGATGACTATCTCCTTCCACAGAATGTAATGTCTCCACTGGAGGTAGGCTTGTACAATGGAGTAGCTTTCTTTGTCATAAGTAGGGTACTTACAGACAACATCTTATAGTGTCTCACTATGATACGAAACAGGGTGGTCATGTTGAGTGAGAACATCACCCACAACATAGTCTGAAGCATCTGTCTCGATCTCAAAGGGACGTTGGAGGTATGGTAATGAAAGTACTGGGGATGAGCACAAACGTTTCTTCAAGTCATCAAAGGATAGTTGTTGGGATAGGCCCCACAAATTTTTTTCCTTACCACCACCTCTGGTTACTTGGCTAAGGTCCCATGCGATATGAGAGAATCCCAACACGAACCTGTGATAGAAATTGGCGAGGCCCAAGAAGCTCTAAAGCTCAGTGAGTGTCGTTGGGGCTAGGTAGTCATGGATGACCTAGATCTTATCTAGATCCACATGCAGACCATGTTGATCAATGATGTATCCTAAGTAATGGACCCTATCCATGCCAAAGGAGATTTTTTCCAAGTTTTCATATAGTTTGTGCTACTGCAGGGTATGTAGAACCTATTTAATATGATGCAAGTGTTCCAACCAAGTCTTGTTGTATATGAGAATGTCATCCAGATACACTACTACAAAATTACTGGTGAAAGTTCAGAGGATATCATCCATCATCCTCATAAAAGTTGTTGGAGAATTTGTCAAATCAAAGGGAATAACCAACCATTCAAAAAGACCTTCTTTTGACTTGAAGGTGGTCTTCCATACATCTGTATGTTCTATTGGGCCCTGGTGGTAGAAAGACTTTAGATCAATCTTACTGAATCATTTCTCCCCCGTGAGATGATCAAGGAGGTCATTGATTTATGGAATCAGGTACCAGTTCCAGACTCTGATTTTATTTAGGGCCCGTTAATCAATGCAAAGTTGCCATGTCCCATCTTGCTTCTTCACTAGTATGATTGGGCTCCCACAAGGCAATGAGATGGGACGGATGTGCCCCTTGTGGAGCAGTTCTTGGATCTTCCTCTTGATCTCCTAGTTTTCTAATAGAGAGAGATGATACACCAACCCATTGGGTAGTGGTGTGCCTGGGGTCAGATCAATGGGATGCTTGACCTGGCAGTGCAAAGGTACCCAGGTATGAGAGGAGAAGATATCCTAATATTCTTCCATGACCTTATCCAATTGCTTATAGTATTTGGAAATATCGGTCGTGGAGGCCTTGGATGTGGCTGTGATCTTTCACATACTCTTTGAGAGAATCATGAAGAAGAAAAATTTCCTGGTCTGGGAGATGACCTTCCTACATTGCTTGGCAGAGATCAAGGAAATAACACTAGGAGGGACTGCCTCGGGTATCCTATACAATTTATTGTTCGAAGTAATAATAACACTACGAGGCCTAGACTCATATACAACATGAAGTTTCCATAAATAAGGTTGGACCAAAAGAACATTACCAACTTCGAGAGGAGAAACATCACACAATACCTCATCTTTGAAGGGGTTGATGTCATACGACAATCAACATTGTTGGTTGACGCAAAGATTGCTTCCTTGGTGGAGCCATCCAATGTTGTAGGGTTGCGGGTGCAGTGTGGTCAGTAGGGCTAGCTGCTTGATGTTCTCTGCTGAGATGAGGTTCTTCTAGATACCGCTATCAATGATAAAGTGTAGTGGGGTTCCTTTTACCCACATCTAGAAATGGAAAAGGCACTTGCCTTCTTCTGGCTTGTCAGGTTCACTAGGATGCATCTTGGTGGTACAAACGATGGCACTGGGTTCTGCATCAATGATCCGTCTTCCCATTTTTGGTTCTGAATCAGAGTTAGAACTCACATCTGATTCATAGGCTTTCACTTTGTCCACCAACGACTGCTTTGAGTGACAATCGACAGTGTTATGCCATGGGCTCTTATGGAAGTCGCACCACTTCCCGATATCCTTCTTTGTATTTTTGGTGTCCTTCTTTACATGTGGCTTAGACTAGTTATCTTGATACTTTCCATATTTTCTCTATCCTTTGTCTTATAGGTTGGGGTGGCCCTTTCTTGGTTTTTGTTGTAAGGGGTTCCCAACCCCAAATTGTCACGTCTTTTGTTTGAGCTTCTACTTGATTTTGACAACATATCGATTGGCCATGCCTAAGGATGACATGTCAAAAAATTCCATTTTGGTTTGGATGTATCTATGCAGAGCACCACAATACTTGAGCTCCATATGTTGCTCTAAATCTTTGATACCCATCTTTGTGCGCAGGGTATGGAAAATATTTGTGAAATCTGGCACTGCCTAGTCTCTTTCTTATCGTAGTGTGGTCCATTTGGTATAAAAGTTGTCATAACTTCTGACAGGGTAGTATTGTTCCCTATTATCACCGCTAAAGTATTCCCAGGTGGCCGTGACTGTAAATAATAAGGGTTCCTCTGTTTCCTTTTTCTCACAGAAATTTTCCCACCAATCTTTGACATTGGGAATGACTTTGAGTAGTGAAAAAGTAATTTTTTCTCTATTTGAAAAGTTATGGACATAAAAATAATCTTCTAGTAGATTCAACCACTTGTCTACAACATCTTCATCTATATAACCTTCAAATATAGGAATATTTAAGATGATTTGTACCTTGAAGGGGGCGACGCCTCTTCTCAAGGAATATGCATTGCCTGTTGGTAGCTTCTAAAAGATTTGTGTGAAACTGTCCATCATCCCGTTCCTATGTTGCATGAGGGATTCCTCAAGAAATGTTTTGAAAGGATCTCCTTTCCCGTCATATTTCTTTTCTCCTTCCATGAGAGGTTGTTTGGGCATGCGAGATATTTTGTCCTCAAGAGAAACAAGCTCGAGACCCAATTATTTGTATTAAGATGACAAGGAGCGGACCGCTCTGATACCACTGATTCATATTTTATGAGTAGAATGAAATGAATACATATTATCGAAATATTCTTAACACAGAATAACAAAGATATAGTAAAACTAGTTTTCTATTCAATAAGGAAATAAGTTGAAACTGTAAAATGTAGCAGAGAACAAGCTTGTTGGAATGGTGTCGGCTTATCTCTGAGAAGAGATGTGACGATCACGCTCATTTGCAAGACGATTATTACAGTGTGGCTCTGAAGGACTTTTAATAATAAAAAAATAATGTCAAAAACCCTATACATCCAAAAACCTAACCCTAGAAGATGAACCACCAAAGGCCATGTGGGCCCCATTTGGGTAAGTTAGTACATCAACTTCCTGGGGTCGTAACTTTTGCATACGATCTCCATTTTAGGCACACAATATCCCATTGAAAAGGTCCATCCGAGGACTACACAATTTTTTGTTATATGTCAAAGGTGCATTTTTACTGTGGTGAGCCCTAAAAGATTCGTTTAGGGCCTCAAAATGACCCCGCAAGTCAGGGACCCAAAAACTAGGAAAAACAATCCCAAACTGGAAAAGTGCCAAAATGAACTAGTTGGAATAGGTGGGAGCCATCGAAATCCATATGGATCAATCCTCCCCCTTAGGAATCAATTTTCTCCTATGTTGAGTTCCCCCATCATATAAGGAAATTTCTGCTGAATTTGGCCCTGGGTGAGCCACTTGCCTTGGTGCAGGAGCTGCCCTACTTTGAAAACTCGATAAAGCTGGATCCTTTGCTATTGGGTGCCCTTGATCTGTGTGTCCACAATCTGATCATTGGATTCTTGCTGCATGAAGTCAGGGTTGAGATCTATTGGTTTCAACTGCTCTGTTATCTCTCAGGTGTCCAATAATGGTGGGAAATATGGTTGAAGGAGAGCCATGTTGAAGACTAGGTGCAGGCCAAGGAAAGGGGGAATTTTGAGTGAAAACATATTGTCACCCACAACCTTGGTGATGATGTATGGTCCATACTAGAGTGGGAGAAGCTTCTGATGGGGCCCTGTAAAGCATTCTTTCTGCAATTGCAACCAAACTTTATCGCCCACTTGAAACTTATGTGGCACTCGATGTTAATCATGGCGTTACTTGTACTTGGCATTGGACTTCTATAAAATATCCCGAACCTATTGGAGGATGTGATGGATCCGCTCAATGAACTAGGTATCTTTGTCATCTTCTCATGGAGCAAGGGATGAGTCAGTCGAGGTGGTCTCCATGGGTAGTGCAACATTCATGGGGCCCAATGGTTGGAATCCCAACCCCACCTAAAAAGGGTTGTGGCCAGTTGAGCTATGCAAGGCTCAGTTGTATCTATGTTGGACATAGGGAAGACTCTCATTCCATGTGCAGGGGTTCTTGGAATTGTATATGTGTAGGATATGTACGATCATCCGATTGATGAACTCATTTTGGCCATCTTTTTGTGGGTGAAAGGCAGTGGATTTGGTGAGCTTGGTATCCAACAATGACTAGAGGCTCATATAGAATGTGATAAGGAACCAATTTTCCCGATCTGAGACAATGGTTTGTGGGATCCCAATTTGTACCTAGAAGCATTCAAAGAAGATCTTGGGATTGACCTCTATAGTGATGTTCTTCTTGTAGGTGAGCATAATTTCCATCTTGGAAAAGCAATCAACAACCAAAAAAACAAAGTCATTTCCCCTCTTTGTGTACATGAGCCCCAACATGTAGTCCATTGATATGGATTCCCATGGCTTGTCAAGAGTAGGAAGAGGGGTGTACATGCCATGTTTCTTAGTGGTTAGTTTTGAAATATCATAGGTAGTGCATGATCTAATATACTTTTCCACATCATGTCTAAGTTTCGGCCAGTAGAAATGTTTCTGCAGCACTTCCACTGTATTTTCAACGTCAAAGTTTCTTTCCACCTGACAGTAGTGAGCTTCCCAAATAAACTTCACTAAATCACTTGATGGAACACAAAGATGGTCCAAATGGAACAACATCCCATCCTGAACATGGAAATTAGTGACCAATGAGTCTTCTCCCAAAATTTAGTAGGTGGTGGAAAAGTTAGGGTTTGTCTCATAGAGGGGGGGGCATCCAGAGGTCTCATGGCTACAAGAGTCTAGCACCGTTGTGAGTGTCGTGACTGGAGGTCAGCTGAGGAAATCAACAACTTAATTGGTACTTCCTATTTTATACTTGATGTTGAGGTGGAACTTCTGTAAGTATGTGGACTACTTCTGATGGTGGTCATTTTGCAATTTTCCTTGGGTCTGCATGAACTGTAGTGGCTTGTGATCAATGTGGATGACTTTCTCCTTCCCCAAAATATAATGTCTCCATTGGAGGTAGGCTTGCAATATGGATTACATTTATTTATCATAAGTAGGGTACTTACAGACAATATATGATAGTGTCTCACTATGATACGCAATGGGGTGGCCGTGTTGAGTGATAATGGTGCCCACAACATAGTCTGAAGAATTTGTCTTGATCTCAAAGGGATGTTGCAGGTTCGGTAATAAAAGTACTGGTGATGAACATAGACTTTGATTCAAGTCATCAAAGGTTTGTTTTTGGGACAAGACCCACACAAATTTTGTCTTACTGCCACCCATAGTTACATGGTCGAGGGCCCATGTGATATGGGAGCATCCCAACATGAACCTGCGATAGAAATTGGTGAGGCCCAAGAAGCTCTAAAGCTTAGTGAGTGTGGTTGGGGCTGGCTAGTCATGGATGACCTGGATCTTGGTTGGATCCACATGCACACCATGTTGATCAATGATGTAGCCTAAGTAATGGACCATGTCCATGCCGAAGGAGCATTTTTCCAAGTTTTCTTATAGTTTATGTTGCCGCAGGGAGTGAAAAACCTGTTGAATATGTTGCAGGTGTTCCACCCAAGTTTTGTTGTAGATGAGGATGTCATCCAGATAGAACACTACACAATGTTTAGTGAAAGGTCGCAGGATATCATCCATCATCCTCATAAAATTTATTGGAGCATTTTTCAAACCAAAGGGCATGACCAACCATTCAAAAAGACCTTCTTTTGACTTGAAGGCAGTCTTCCATACATCTGTTTGTTCTATTGGGACCTGGTGGTAGCCATACTTTAGATCAATCTTATTGAAGTATTTGGACCCCATGAGCTGATCAAGGAGTTCGTCGATTCGAGGAATCGGGTACCGGTTTCAGACTGTGATTTTTTTCAGCACCCGATAATCAATGCAGAGTCACCAAGTCCCACCTTTCTTTTGCACCAGTATGATTGGGCTCCCACAAGGAGATGAGATGGGTCGGATGTTCCCTTTATGGAGCAGTTCTTGGATCTTCCACTTGATATCCCTCATTTCTAATAGAGAGTGATGGTAAACAGGCCCATTGGGTGGCCTGAGGTCGGTCGATGGTATGCTTGACACAGCGTGCAGGGGTACCCACAGCAGGAGGAAGATATGCGAATGATATTCTTCCATGACCTTATCCACTTTATTCTATTGTGTGGAAATATCGGCCATGGAGGCCCTAGATGTGGCTTCTATATTTCACACATACTCTTAGAGAATCATGAAGAATACAAATTTCCCAGTCTTTGGATGACCTTCCTACATTGCTTAGCGAGGAGATCAGGAAATAGCACTAGGAGGAATGGCCTCAGGTATCCTATTTCCTATTCAAGTAATAATAACACCTTTCTGTAGGCCCTAGACTCATATACAACATGATGTTTCCATAAATACCGTTATTTAAAATAACATTACAAACCGGAGGGAGAAACATCATACAATACCTCTTCTTTGAAGGGGCTTGATGCCATATGACAATCAACCTTTGTTGGTTGGCGTGAAGATCACTTTCTTGGTGAAGCCACCTAATGGTGTAGGGTTGCGAGGGTGGTGTTGTCAACAAGACCAACCACTTGATGACCTCTTATGAGATCAGGGTTCTCTAGCTACTGCTATCAACAATGAACTTCATTGGGGTGCCTTTTACCCATCCTCGAATGGAATAGGTGCTCTTCTTCTTCTTTCTCGTCACGGTTCACTAAGATGGAGCTTGGTGGTAACAACGGTAACATTGGGTTTTATTAGTAATGATTTTGTCTTCTACTTTCTAGTTAAATTTCGAGTCAAAACACGCATATCATTCATGGATTTCCTTGACCCTGACAAGCTGCTTTGAGAGGCAATCCCGGCAGTGTTGATAGGAACTCTTATGGAAGTCCACCACTTCTTGGTATCCTTCTTTGTCTTTTTGGTGTCCTTATTTTTCTTGCGGATTGGACTGGTTGAACTGATACTATCCATATTTTCTCTATCCTTTGTTCTAAAGGTTGGGATCAATACTTCTTAGTTTTGTGAGGGTTCCAGGCCCCAAATTAGGCCAGCGTCTTTTGTTTGAGCTTACGCTTGATTTTTGGCGACATATCGATAGGCCGCACCCTAAGGAATGAGATGTCAGAAATTCCATTTTGGTTTGGATGTATCTAATGTGAAATGTGATACTTGAGCTCCAAATGTCACTCTAAATCTTTGATACCCACCTTTGTGTACCTTGTGGGGTATGGAAAATATTTGTGAAATCTAGCACAACTTGGTCTCTTTCTTGTGATTAATGATCCAATTCGATACAAGTCATCATAATTTTTGACATGGTAGTATTGTTCCTTAATAACATCCATGAAGTTTAAGTGGCCATGACTATAAATAATGATGGTTCTTATGTTTCCTTTTTCTCAAAGAAATTTTCCCACCAATATTTGATACGGGGAACAACTTTATTAGCGAAAAAGTAATTTTATTTCTATTTGAAAAGTTATGGACATAAAATTCCCTTCTAGTAGATTCAACCACTTTTATATAGCATAGCATACGTCTATATGACCTTTAAATATAGGAATATTGAAGTTGATTTTTACCTTGAAGGGTGTCGCACCTCCAAATTTATTTTTGGTTGAAGGTGCCTTCGTTGTTTTTGGTAGTCGTCAAAGGATTTGAATAAAACTATCCATCATCTCATTCCTGTTGCATGAGGGATTCCTCAAGAAACATTATTAAATGATCTCATGTCCCATAATATTTCTTTTCTCCCACCATCAGAAGTCGTTTGGGCATCGCGAGAGAGATTTTTGTCGCCGGAGAAACAAGCTTCGAGGCCTAATTCTTTAATACCCACGACCTCGTGTAGGGGACATACATTAAGAATGAGGCGGTTGCTATGATGCTTGATCTAGTTTATGAGAGAAAGAATGAAATGAATCTGATTATTAAAGTATTCTTAACTGAATAATGGGAATACAATAAATTGGCTTTCAATTCAATAAGAGTAGAGTTTAAGCGTAAATACGATTGGAAACAAGCTTTGTTGGAATGGTGGCGGCTTAACCCTGAGAAGAGATGTGAAGACCATACTAATTTGCAATAGATGAATTACAATGAGGCTCACGAGGCATTTTAAAAGAAATAAATACAAAGGAATGTCAAAAACCCTAGACATCAAAACCCTAACCCTAGGTGATGAAACGCCAAAGCATGCATGTGGGCCTGATGGGTAAGTTAATTCGTCAACTTCTCGAGGTTGTAAGTTTTGCATACAACCTTCATTTTAAATGCACGATAGCCTTTGGAAAGGTCTATACGAGGAAAACACATTTTTTTTACCCCATATGTCAAAGGTCATTTTATCTTGTGGCGAGGCCCTAAAGCTTAGTTTAGGACCTCAAAGCGACCTGTAGATGGGAGACCCAAAACTAGGAAAAAACTCTAGCTGGAAAACTGGAAAAATGAACTAGTTGGAATAGTTGGGAGGCCACCAACATCCCCATATGAATCAATGCTTCCCATTTAGGAAGAAATGGCCTCCATTGTGTTGAGTAAGCCCCATCATATAAGGACAGGTCTGTTGGTGGCCCCGGGTGAACTCCACTGCCTTGGTGCAGGAGTTGCCTGCTTTGACGTCTTGATAAAGTTGGATCCTTTGCTTTCGGGTGCCCTTTATATGTGTGTCCAAAATATGATCACTTTATTCCTTTTGCATGCAATCAGGGTTGAGCTTTGTTTTTTCAACTACTATCTCTCTGGTGTCCAATAATGGTGGGAAATATTGCGAAGGAGCCACATTGAAGGCAGCAGGTGGGGCTAAGGAAAGGGGAATGTTGAGTGCAAAATAATTATCACCCAAAACCTTGGTGATGGCATATATCCCATACCATAGTGGGGGAAGCTTATGATGGGGCTATGTAAGGCATTATTTCTACAAGGTGAAAGCGAAACTTTATAAACCCACTGACTTATATGTGGCTTTTGTGTGATCCTTGGCATTGCTTGTACTTGACATTGAACTTACTGTAAAATATCCTAAACTTGTTGGTGGATATGCTAGATCCACTCAATGAAATAGGGGGCTTTAATGGAAACTTTTGGTGGAACATGGGACAAGTCAACCGAGGTGGTCGCCAAGGGTCACAGCAACATCCACAGGGGACCTAATGTTTGGAATCCTAACCCCACCTGAAGGGGTTGTGTCAGTTGAGATATGTGGGGCTTGGCTAGCTGTTGTACATAGGGAAGACTCATCCCATGTACAGGAGTTCTTGGAAATGTACATGTGTGGGATGTCTCTGATGTCACGATTGTGACCTCGGTTTGGCCATCTGTTTGGGGTGGAAGGTCATGGATTAGTGATCTTGGAGATTCTTGGTGTCCAAAAGTGACCAGGGGCTCGACTAGAATGTGCTGATTTGAGACAATGGTTTATTGGGATCCCAAAGTGTACCTAGACATGTTCAAATAAGATCTTGGAAGTGGCCTCTGTGGTGATGTTAGATGCTTGCAGGTGACCATAATCACCATCTTGAAAAGCGTCAACAACCACCAAAAGCAGTCCGTACTCCTCTTGGTGGATGAGATGCCTAACATGAAGTCCATTGAGATGGATTCCCATGGCTTGTTAGGAGTGGGAAGAGGTGTCTGAGTCCACTGTTTCTCGATTAGTGGGTTGGAAATAAGCCTTGGTCACGGGACTGATATACTTACCCGACATCTGTCAGTTTAAATGATAGAAATGTTTTTACCCTTTTCACTATCTTTTCGATGAAGTGTCCTGCCACTTGACAGTAGTGATTTTCCCAAATCAACTTCACACCCTCATTTGATGTAACACATAGATGGCCCAGATGGACACAACAACCCATCACGAAGATGGAAATTAGTGACCAATGAGTCTTCTTCCAACATTTGGTAGGTGGTGGAGAGTCAAGGTTTCATTTCAATTATTTTTTATCAAAATGTATAAGTACTAAGAGGCTTGAATTATCTAATGTTGGCAGAAGTGTAAGAGCACCTTTTGGTTGTATCAAAATTTATTTGTAAATTTTCTCAATTTGAATTGAATACAAATGCATAATATTTTGAAGTCTCTATGAAGATTCTAATGGGTGGTGATATAAGCTTTGTTTCCTTTCATGTATTATGTATTTCCTATAGCCAGTCATTTCATTTAAATTTACTTTTAACAAATTAGCAGGAGGTAAAGACCCGAATTAGATCCTGTGATGCTCTTGGTCTAAGCAATTTAAACTATGTGATTGTCTTCTTAACTTATTCATAATTCATTTCAGCAATGCTCGCGGTGCAGTTATTTGTCTTCTTTATCTTCGTACACATCTTTTTATTTCAATAATAACTCAGATTCATCACCTTATTTATCCTTTTTCCTCTAGAGAGTTCTATCGATCATTCATTATTTTTATTCACTTTTCGAATTTACAGCTCCATAGCCATAGTGTTCCCCTCTTCTTCGCTAGCAACTCTATTAAAAATATCTCAAACAAATCAAATCTAGCCATCAGTTTCCTTAGATATATCAAACAAGAGAGACCTCTTTGAGTTGGAAAGGCTAGTGCCTCATCTCTAAAGATAGTTGAAGCTTGATTACCATCATCATTTGTCTAATGATTAGGACCCATAATTCTGAGTGCTAACATTCACAGCACCATTGCGGATGAAATAAAAAAAATTCCCTGGGAAAATGACTTAAAGCTTTAGTTTGATACACGAGGGTGATAGTGGATAAATACTGTGGTTGAAGATTATCTTACCACAGTGACTCCATTACCAGGGGAGCCAGGTTGGCACTTCTGTGTGAGATAGAGCCTTAACAAGTAAGAGAATCACACACTAGGAGAAACCGGACCCTAAGCTTGCAATCCCACTGTCTCTAGTCACGAGAATCTTGGCCAAAGAGAAAAGGCCGTTGTCTAGTGTTACATCGGTGATATTCATCCCTTACCTAGAGGCCGGATTGATCCGTGTCGACGACCTTGAGTTTTACCTAAAGTTTGAACACTCCCTTTTCAGAACCAGGTCCAAATCCCATTTAGATGAGACCCTATTTGATGAAAAAAAATTCCGGAATTTTGATTCTAGCATCTGACATTAGGCTTCGTAGTTCCCCTATCTGAAACCGGCGACCACTTCAACCCACGTGACAGCAACTATGGCTGACTAGATTTTCTCCTCTCATCGCCTCTTGCATTGCAGCTTACCCCAAAGAGGCTACAACCTAAGGATTAAGCTATATGATAATAGAGGGGTAAACATATGAGCCAAAACACCTATCTTGGTTTAAGGACTTGTAGAATTAGGAGGTGGATTTGAACTTATGAAAATGAGGTTGTTCACGCAAATCCTCTCGGGAGATGTGAGAAAATGGTTCAGAGCCCTAGCACTAGCAAGCATCGTAGATTTCACATCTTTTGAGACACTCTTCCTTGCGAGATGGGGAGATAAGAAAAACCCCCTTGATTCTTGACACACTACAATAACAATAAGAAGAGGTCCCTTGATGAAACAGTGTAATATTTTTTGGCTAGATTCATGAAGGTGTATAATGTGATTCTTGATGAAGTAAAACCCCCACCCAAAACTGCTCAGCTCAGATATGCTAATTCTTATGAAAGTGACTTTTATTTATTATTGAGGGCGAAGATATTGCCACACTAGATGATATGATGATAGATGCCATCAAATTCAAAGTAAACCTAGTGGCTTCATGAAAAATGAAAGCTAATCCTGGCAGAAAAATGGGCAAAAATCAGGATAAAGAACAAACTTCCCATCGCAAACATCAAAAGAAAGGTTTGAAATTGTTGAGAAACATGGAAAGGATGATGGAAAAGAATGGCACTGGGAAGCATACCTAACCCTAGGGAACATGCCGATGGTCCACCCAAGAATCCGAGGAGACCCACTGGTCCACAAATCCAGTAAAGGGAGCTTGAGGAGAATCAAAGGTATCGAGGCAAGTCAAAGAGACCAAGTGTCCCGAGGGAATCAATGAAATCAGGGAGAACAACAAGTATGACCCCCTTTTCATAATAGTTATATGAATGAATATTATGATGAATATTTTAAAGAAATGTATTGCTATGATGACAAATAAAAGCTGAAGTGTTTTGACCAAGAAGACCACGACCAGTTCATGGATGCAGTGAAATATTCTTGCAAGATGAAGAAGAGAGGTTATCAGTAGAAAAAGAATATGAGACGGTTGTAGGAATGCCATGAGCCAATTTAAAGGCAATACAATCTCAAAAATCAAAAGGTGCCTCAAAATCCTCCAAAAAGCAAACCTCACCAAGGCAAAACCTCACTGCAAAGGCAGCTCAGTAGCGTGCCCTCTTCGAGTCATCCCAAAAATGTTCACTATGAAAGAGACTCCCCTTTGCCAAAGTATGCTACGGTGGGGAAGCCCGAAGAGGAACCAATAGAAGAGAATATTGACCAAGAAAATAAATTGGTACTGAGGTAGAAAAAAATCCATCCTCTTTTGACTTCAAAAGTGAGATGGATAAAGATTAAGATTTCGGTACACTTTAATGAATTGATCAGAAATAACAAATACAAAAGTCATATCATCAAGATACTTAAGATAGGACAAGCCTCTGATACTTTGAACATACAATATGATCACCCAACCATATTATTTGGACCAAGAGTAGAAGAAAGAAGTGAAAATGAAGAAGTTCCCCCTTTCTATGTAAGCTTAAAAATCCACGATGTGACCATACACAAAGGTATGCTGGACTCTAGAGCATCTCACAATTTGATGCCTAAAGTGGTCATGGACCAAGCTGGGCCTTAGTCCTGAGCCTTACAAGGATATGTTACTCTTTTGATTCAAGGATGGGATGAAATGCCTTGGCATGATAAAGGTGGTCATTTCCTTGGCACAAATCTCAGCGGAGAACATGGTGATGGACGTAGTGGTCAGCGATATCCTCAAAATTTGGCATGTTGTTGTGTCGGATCATGAGGCACCAAAGCTGAAAGGAACCCTCTAGATGGACGTGTCATATGCCACGATTCCTGTCTTTGGTCAAGACAAAAGATTTTATAGGGAAGTTCTACTTAAATATATGGTCAACAACAAATCAAAACCAACAATACATAGCACCGGTAAGAATGAGCTAGAAGATTCCATTTTCTTCAATGATATATGCTCTGGAGAAGAAGAGATGGAAATAGTCTTGGCGGATAAAGGTATACCCGGGCAACAATTAGAAGAAATCTCAAAACAACAAGGTGACCCAGAAGATCAAATATGGAAAATGAACTTCGATGGAGCTACATGTAGAGAAGAATTCGAGACTAAGCGTGTGGATAAATCACCCACAAAAGTGCAAAATTATGCTCTTACAAACTCATTTTTTGAATGTACAAATAATATGGTCGAATACAAGGCGTTAATATTGGGATTGAAAGTCTTGGAAAAGTTGGGTGCCAAAAGGATCGTTGTACTTGGAGAGTCTGAACTCATCATAAATCAAATTAAAGGTATCTACCAGACCAGACATCCTAGACTGAGGGCTTACAGACATCTATTATTAGAACTTCTTGAGAAATTTTTAGAATGCAACCTTTCAACAATCCCACGATAGTAGAATCGTAATTTAGAGGATACTCACGGCCTTTTAGCACCGGTGTTAGTCAATTTTTCACGAAAAGAAAAGATGAAGTCAAAGTCTGGAGACCGATGATACAAGAATATGAAACAACTGACAGAGTCTTGAAGATGACAAACCGATAGAAAGCTTCCTCAAGATGGAAAATGAGTTCTAGAATTTAAACATTGATGAATGTTACGACAATGAAGTAGATGCAATATTTTTCACCAAGAAGGATAACGACAATCAAATTGTGAGATATGGTCTTCGAAAACAGCGTTATCTAAAGGCACAGTCTCGTTGGAAAAACGTTTTGATAACAATGGTATGGATAGAAGTCCAAAGATCATAGTAAATGAAGCGGATGTGGAGGGATTAACATTGGTACTCGAGAGACACGAATCATTAAACTATCCAAGAAGATCAGCCCTGAAGTCAAAGAAAGTTATGTAAAATTGATGAAATAATTCCCTGATGTTTTGCTTAGAGCTATGATGACTTGAAATTTTATGATACTAGTGTAATCAATATGTCATCGATGAAGATGCAAACCATTTAAACAAAACTGTAGAAGAATAAACCCTCCATTGTTACCATTGATAGAGAAACAAGTGAAGAAACTATTTGAATCCAAAATCATAGTGTCCCTAAGATTCTCAAAATGGGTAAATCTAGTACACATCCCGAGGAAAGAGTGGGGAAGTCGGTGGTGGACTTAAAAATCTAAATAAGGAATTATGCATTGATTACCCCTTTCCCAAAATGGATCACATTCTATAGTAGGTAGTGGGCTCTCAAAGGGTGTCAATGTTGGATGGTTTCTCGGGATACAACTAGATCATGGTACATCCCGACGATCAAGAAAGGACAGCATTCACCACACCTTGGGAACATTCATGTATGCCAAAATGCCATTTGGACTTATGAACAGACAACATTTCAAATGACTATATTACTATAACATTTTGCATATGAAAAAGATAAATTCATCGTTATATACATGGACAACATTACTGTGTATTCTACTATAGATGAGGAGCACATCAAACATCTCAGAAGGGTGTTCGAGAAATGTAGAAAATTTTGCATATCACTGAACCCAAAAAAGTTAAAATTTTCCATGGAAGAAGGAAAATCTTGGGGCATATGATTTCTAAGGAAGGGATAAAGGTAGACCCCAACAAAGTTGAAGGTATCTTGAAGATTGGCATACCCAGAAGAAAAAAGGATGTACAATCCTTTCTAGGTAAAGTAAAATTTCTGAGGAGATTTATTCCTAATTTATGAGATCATAAAACATATCTTAACATCTTAAAAGAAAATGAAATAAAATGGATTCTTGAGGCTAGAATGTCCTTTGAGGACATCAAAGTATCATTGACAAAGGCTCCTGTGCTAGCTAGTCTTAATTTTGAGAAAGATTTCATACTTTTCTCTTTCACTTCAGAACACACAATTGCAAGGGGTATTATTCCAGAAAGATGACCAAAATTTTTAGAAGCCCATAGCATACTACAACAAAACATTGAGAGACACTCCTTTAAAATATGACATCTGTGGAAGCCGATGCTTTTTTCAAAGCATTGAAAGAATTCAGGTTGTATATTCTACATTCACATACTATTGCTTATGTCCCACAACAACGATGAGACATCTTAACTCAGCGATCTTGAATGAAAAAGGGGAAAATGGATTGTAGTGCTAATGGGAATGATCTAGATATCAAACCCACGAAGTTGATCAAAGGGAAAGAACTTGCTAGACTAATGGCACAAAAAAATTGTGAACTTCTAGGAATGAATTTCACTACAGACATGTCAGATATTACAGTAGAGGAAGAGAAGGTGACTCCATAGATATCTTATAAATTTCTTGATTTTGCATGGTATGCAGACATTATCTTGTGTTAAAAATGCATGAAAGCTCCTCACGAATATAACAAAACAAGGCTAGGTTCTTAAAACTGAAAGTGGAAAAATTCTACATTGTCAATGGATTCATCTTGGAAAGACCAGGGAGGAATTTTACTGATATGTTTGATAGAGGAGGAAGCAGAAATGACCATCAGATAATTCCATAAAGGAGACTATGGAGGTCATAATTATTGGAAGACAACTATACACAAAATGTTGAGAGTCTAGTTTTTATTGGCCTAGTATTTTCCATAATGTTTATAAGGAAGTGTCAAAGTTCCATGAATGACAAATATTTGATGGAAAGGAAAGCTACAGTCTCTGTCATTGAAGTCCATTTCGGTAGAAGCTCCTTTTAGGCAATGAGGCCTAGATTTCATAGGAGAGATAAACCCAAACTTGTCCAAACAAATGGATCGATTACAGCAGATTATTTTACCAAATGGATTGAAGTTGTTCCTACCAGACAAGCTACAAATGATGTTATCATTCGGTTCCTAGAAGAAAATATCTTATCCAAGTTCGGATGTCCGAATCAAGATTATAACAGACAATGTAGCATATTTTAAATCTAAAACAATTGAGAAATTTTATTTTAAATCTAAAACAATTGAGAAATTTTGCAGTGATTACAATATTACTCTTGGCCATTCCACCGTCATACTACCTGGAAGGAAATGGATTGGCTGAGTCTTCAAACAAAATCCTAGTCAAAATCATAAAAAAATTGTTGCAGGAGAATAAAAAGGCGCGGCACACTAAGCTCATTCATGCGCTATGGTGGGATAGGATATTCCCAAAGAGACCCATTGCCACATCTCCTTTCCAGATCATCTATGGTACATAAGCCATCTTTCCTATGACACTTGGATTGTCAGTGATGAAGTTGTTACAAGAGAAAGAAGCAGAGATGAATGCCAATCAAAGAAGGGAGGATGAACTCATCAACTTGCAACAAACTAGAGAAAAGGCTTTCAACAATGCCCAACTACGTCAAGAGAAAATCAAGGAATCTTTTGACAGACGTACCAAAGTGGATGACTTCAAACTTGGAGACTGGGTACTGAGGTGGGATGCCAAGAATGAAAACAAGGGAAAACATGGAAAATTCGATCACCTGTGGCTGGGCCCGTTCAAAATTATAGCTTACCGTGGGAACAATGCCTATTTGTTAGAGGAGAGTAATGGAGAACCCACCGGAGGAGGTCCTATGAATGGCAGGTTCCTCAAGCACTATGTCATTTAAAAGATCATCACCCACCATCCATTGTACATGATCGCTTTGTGTTTTGGTTTTTCTTTAAGTATGAAGATTGAGATTAAAACAACACAGTTGAAGCCCGAGGTGAAGGCCCTAAGCCGTGTTAAGTAGTTTGAAGTTTTTGAATAAAATGAAGAGATTCAGATCACACACATAAGCTTACAGCCCAATGGGTAGGCACTTGGTATATAGTTCTTTTCTACCTCGCGGGGAGGATAACATCCCCAGTTGGAGCCAATGTTATCACCATATAATTCCCAGTTGGTGTCCAAGTTTCAAATTTTTTATGATGGATTAAATCATCGCAGAGTTGTGATAAATTTAGAGGACTCGTCTATATCTGGCGGTGTTTGGATGAAATAGTGAATATATGAAGAATAAATCTCAGTCGACCGTTGATCTCAAAGGCGGTCCGAATCAACGACTGAGACGTGCATCATAGATACAACTAGCACAAAGATTAAGTGGTCGAGGGCGGGTCAGGGAAAACCGTCACGATTTTTTGCAGAACACATGTCGCCCTTAGAAGTATATCGGAAAGGAGGGTTGTTTGAACAAAACTACCTTTTTCAACCTCCGATGTCAAAGTTGTCGGGCAAGATGCTGACTGTAGATCTTGAAACAA
Organism: Picea sitchensis; assembly: GCA_010110895.2. NCBI lineage: Eukaryota > Viridiplantae > Streptophyta > Pinopsida > Pinales > Pinaceae > Picea > Picea sitchensis. The sequence continues at coordinate 37,502 of SNQJ01S0038708.1, forward strand.
CCCGGATCAACGACCGAGGTACAATTCAACGATCGAAGTAGCACGAGAATTAGCCGACAAGGGGCAGACTGGAGAAAAATCCCTTGGTTTAAATCATAGATACGTGACATTCTCTGAGACACATCGGGGCTAAGGGTGGTTCATCTAAAACCTCTTTTATCCAAACCCCAATGCTAATAGACGCCTATAAAAGGAGGGACCCTAGGCATTATTCTATGAGTATTTGAAGCAGTCAAACGTTTAGAGATTTGGCGCAAAGATTCCATCCAAATTTCAAAATTCAGGACCGAACTAGATCATTTTTCTCACCACTTATCAGGTATTCTTCACAATGGCTTCCAATCCTATTGTTTTATCCATGAGTGAACTAGATACTCCCTCCAGGGAAGATGCCCTAATTAACAAAGATTCTGACGTTTTCGACACAATGACAATGGTCTCACCCATTTCTATGTCCAAAGTGAATTTGTTGAACAACGTCGAATCCCACATATCCTTTCTTGAAGTGGATTGAGCCTCTTTCAGCCCTTATGTCATAGAAACAATTTTCCCATTCCCCGAATTTGTGAACTGGTGTGCTGAGAGATATTCCCAGGGAGAAAGAGTCATCCTAAACAAATTAGGGTTAGAAGTCCTGTGTAAAGTAGATGGTCCCTCGTTCTAATGTGCCCTAAATGTAACAGATGCCTCCCCTATGGTGTTAGAACCCTTTGAGGAACATATACTGATTATGATTTATAGGGAATGCTTGTTCGAGGTAAAAACCCTGTTTTTGCAAACCATAGTCAAACCTAAACATCATTTAGAAAGTCTATCCCTTCCTGCCAATCTAAGCATCATGATTGTCGAAGTCTAGTGGGCTTTCTCTCTGCTGAGTCAAATTCTAGGTCTAGACAATGAAAAGTTTGTGGTAGAGGTTATGTTAGGAATCCTGTTAATTTTCTTCCTATCTGGGAAATCAGTTCTTGTCAGTTTTGATGAATTTATTGCAGAGAACATACATCAACAACTGGTCAATTTCAGCTCATTGAGACATTTCAGACACTACTCTCATCTGTTAAGAATGTTTATGGGATCTAACAATACCGAGCTTCCTGAAGTTTCATTTATTTCGACCAAGTGTAAAAAGATCACCATGCTCATCTTCATCAACAAAATCATGTCCATAATATATAGTCTCATTTTCGGTTCAGATTTTCCAATAGTCTTGGAAGAGATGAAAAGTTCGTTGCAACTGATTCTGGAGAATGTTATGGGAGACTGGATGTTTTTCACTCAGTCCACTGTGATTTGGGTATACGGATGCCAAGAAGGACCTCACCATTTACTAGTTTTCCTGACTCCTAGGATATTTACGTTGGAATTTATAAGAAAGGGGATAATCGCAAAGACTGATCACTTCCTCAAAGCTCAGAAAGCTTCAAATATGAAATTCCCATTCGTGGTAGGTCCTTTTGTGGTGAAGAGCAAGTCTTGTTTGCCTCAAATTCAGTCTAAACTCAATGAATTTGGGTTCACACAACTGCAAGGAAGAAGATACGATCCACATCAGGTTATATCAAAGAGAAGATTAGCAAGCAGACAAGGCCCTTATGAACACGAGCACGTTGAAGAACTAGATAAATTGGCCAATCTAGAGACCTTCATAGAAATGGAGGTCATCACGCTGAATGAAAAAGCAAAGCAGACAGAGACTACTTCCCAGCAAATCTCAACACAAAAACCCTCACCCAGGTTGATTATCAAGGCTCCTAAAATGAGCATCTTCAATAAGAGAAGCAGTTCAAAAGTCCTAGGGGCTAGCGACCAACAAGACACCCTCAAGAAAATGAGAGCCACATCACCTTTTCAAATTATTGACTTGGAAGAAGAAGAACATAAAGGAAAGACGTGCATAGAGATGGTAGACACTAAGGTCCAGAATGAAGATATCAATCTCGAAGACAAACCACAAAACAAAGGCAGCATGAAGGTTTTCAGCAGTAGGAAACACATATTTGGCCAGACTCCCAGGACGGTTTATCAGTCTAAGGAAGACTTGCTACATCCATATGCAACGAAAGGGAGTATGGACAATAGCAAGATAAAGGACCTTTTGCTCGAAGTGGAAGGGACATCTCAGCGTAAAGCAGGGATGATTTTAGGGGCTAAATTTCACTCATGGGCTAATTTTCGATGGTTTTTCCGAAACCGAGATTCACTATTTCAAAAATGATTCACCCAAATTCTATAGGATAAAATTATTTTACCTTAAAAATCGCCAAAATTTTATAAAAACTATATAAAATCCTTAGAAATTTGAATATTTTTGCAAAAATATCGCCAATCATTTATAGTTGGAATATGAAGGATTAGTAAGAGTCTCCAAGGTTTCTACATTTCAAAATAAATTTCCATCCTTAAAATCATCCCTGGCGCAAATCTCACCTACTCTCAGTCAGAGATGTCGAGAAAAAGACATTCAACATTGCAGTGGCCGATAATGATAAGGTATCTGAGTTCAAGGTACACTATGAGAACATCAATGCTCTTGACAAAGTGAAATTCCACAGAAATGTCAGTGATATGTTGTACACTGATTACCTAAATTTAGCTCTGAAAGTTGCAAGGTTGACAACACATGTATTGAAACTGGATGGACAACTTAAATAAGAATAGGTGTCCAGCAAATCTTGGATGATGCAAGTAAAAAGATTAGAGTCTAAAGGTCCACAAGGGGTGAAGGCCTCTCTGGACGAAAAGGATAAAATGATTCAAAGTTTGAAGAAAATATTGAACATGTCACCTACAGACCATCCACAGATAGCAGAGTTAACTGCTTTGGAGCAGGAAAAGGAAACCTTCAGACAAGAGGCTCTAGACTACAAGGCTAAGGTGTTGCAGTTGGAGAAAGAGAAGGAAAGTTGGTCACAGATGTAGGCGACAACATCAGATATGGAGATTATCATGCCTGCTAATGCAGAGGCTGGATCAAATGTTGAGGGGTTAGTTCAGGCTATGTCCCAGATAAGTTTGAAAATAGGCGAGATCAAGGATCTAAAAGAAAACTTAGAAAAACTGAAACAAGAGGCTAAGGTGAAGGACAAGAAATTATCTCAACTCTACGGAGAGAACCAATACCTACAGGAAAGAGTGAATAAGATAAAAACTATATTGAAGGGTAAAACACTACTGTATGGAGCCAAACATGTGATATGGGACACGATTTCTATGGAGGTTTCTAAATTCAGAAGTTATCTAAACTTTATCAATCACAAGGACAACATGGCTGCTACAGCTCGAAATAGCTGCACTGTTGTAAATGAAGTGCTAGCGAAGAAGCCCTCAGAATGGGCCCAAAATGCCATCGACTTGTTGAATGCCATACCAACCACCGATCTTCAGACCGTCGGTGTGAAAGACAGGACCACTTTAATCATTTCATCTAAGAGAATCATTTCCAAGAACAACCTGCTCAGATTAGTTCAGAACAAAGCTGTGCAAATGGACCATAGAATACAGGAGTTTAAAGATGCCTTCGTACAATTTTTTGCTAAAGGCCTCCCCTCATTCTGGGATGGTAAAGGCTCATTGTACAAGAAGGAATATTACCACACTCTTCTAATGCAATGAAAGATGGACCATTCCAGGTTTGAAGATATGGAAGAAAGTCTGAAGGGTCCTATCTTGGTAGAACACTTAGCTACTGATTTCGAAATTCTGAACAAATTCAAAATAGTGAAAGTTAGCATGCCAATCATGTCCTAGGCAACGTGCATTGACCTGGAAATTTTGATTAAAGAAATGATGGACTACAAAATCCCCTCTGACGCACAATGGAAGGAACTTGTACGGTTGGGAAAGACAAAATGCCACGTCCCCGAAACCAACAGATGATCTCTAGTTGTCACCCATCTTACTAGACCTAATGGAAGTACAGAGCAGACTAGGTGTAGCGGAAGTAGCCGGGTGGTCAGAGAGATTATTCATGATGGTGAAACATTTCTTTTTTTTAATGATTGTAAGTCATTTCGTATACCGAAACTGACACCTGAAACTGTTACAGAAGCTTAAATGTTTTAGTTTTAGTTATTTTTTATCAAATTGTATAAGTACTAAGAGGCTTGAATTAGACAATGTTGGAAGAAGTGTAAGAGCACCTTTTGGTTGTATCAAACTTTATTTGTAAATTTTCTGAATCTGAATTGAATACAAATGCAGAAGATTTTGAAGTCTCTAAGAAAAGATTTTGACGGGTGGTGATATGATCTTTGTTTCCTTTCATCGTATGTATTTCTTGTAGCCTATCATTTCATTTAAATTTTCTTCTGTTTAAATTGGAGAGTTTAAAGGCCTAGAATTTGTCCTGCGACGCTCTTGGTCTAAGTAATTTAAACTATCTTATTGTCTTCTTAACTTATTCAAAATTCATTTCAGCAATGCTCTAATGCAATTATTTGTCTTCTTTATCTTCCTACACATCTTTTTATTTCAAAAATAACTCAGATTCATCGCCTTGTTTAGCCTTTGTCCTCTCAAGAGTTCTATCAGTCTATGCATTGTCTTCGTTCACTTTTCGAATTTTGACTCCATATCCCATAGTGTTCCCCTCTTCTTCACCAACAACTCTATTAAAAATCTCCCAAACAAATCAAATCTAGCCACCAGTTTCTATAGATATATCAAGTGACACAAGAGAGCCCTATCTGAGTTGGGCAGGCTAGTGCCTCAGCTCTAAAGCTGGTTGAAACAGTTACCTCTGTCATTTGTCTATTCAGTTGGACAGAATTTACAGAGTGCTAACAAAGTTGTTGTAATTATGTGGACCACCTCTGATGGCAGTCATTTTCCAATTTGCCTTGGGTCTACATGAACTGTAGTGGCTTGTGATCAGTGTGGATGACTGTCTCCTTCCCCAGAATGTAGTGTCTCCACTAGAGGTAGGCTTGCACAATGGAGTACATGTATTTTCCGTAAGTAGGGTACTTACGGACAACATCTGATAGTATCTCACTATGATACACAATGAGGTGGATGTTTTGAGTGAGAATGATGTCCACAACATAGTATGAAGCATATATCTTGATATCAAAGGGATGTTGTAGGTTTGGTAATGAAATTAATAAGGATGAGCACAGACATTGCTTCAATTCATCGAAGGCTTGTTGTTGGGACATGATTCACAAAAAAAATTCCTTACTGCCACCCCTGGTTACTTGGTTGAGGGCCCATGTGATATGAGAGAATCCCAACATGAACCTGTGATAAAATATGGTGAGGCCCAAGAAGCTCTCAATCTCAATGAGTTTGGTTGGGGTTGGCCAGTTACGAATGACCTGGATCTTGGCTCGATCCACATGCACACCATGTTGATCAATGATGTAGCCTAAGTAATGGACCCTGTCCATGCCGAAGGAGCATTTTTCCATGTTTTCATATAGTTTGTGCTACCACAGGGTGTGAAAAACCTGTTGAATATGCTGCAAGTGTTCTACCCAAGTCTTGTTGTAGATGAGGATGTCATCTAGATACACCACTATAAAATTACTGGTGAAAGGTCACAAGATATTGTCCATCATCCTCATAAAAGTTGTTGGAGCATTTTTCAAACCAAAGGGCATGACCAAACATTCAAAAAGACCTTCTTTTGACTTGAAGGCAGTCTTCCCTACATCTGTCTGTTCTATTGGGACCTAGTGGTAGCCAGACTTCAGATCAATCTTACTGAATTATTTGTCCCCTGTGAGCTGATMAAGCAGATCGTTGATTCATGGAATCAGGTAACAGTTTCAGACTGTGATTTTATTCAGATCCCGGTAATCAATGCAGAGTTGCTAGGTCCTGTCTTTATTCTGCACCAGTACGATTGGGATCCCACAAAGTGATGAGATGGGACGGATGTTCCCCTTGAGTATTTATTGGATCTACCTCTTGATCTTTTCATTTTCTAATAGAGAGTGTGTTAAGTTCCTGAATATATCTAAAGATAAATCTCAAAATAACCAAGAATCTTAACAAGAATAATACAAAGCATTCACCAAATATTGAACACAAGAAATAGAGAAAAAACCCTTAAGGTAGGGTAACACCATATATTAATATTTATTGAAGGATAAAACTCCTCAAGCAATTCTTGCTTGTACAAAGACAATATTCTTCACTATGTCTCATTACATTGCTTACACTTCTTTATATAGCTCTCTCTATCTCCTAGGAACCTTCTAGAGAGCCTTCTCACATTTATTACATTTAACTACCATAGTGGGTCTTTATTAATATATTGGACCTAGTCCACCTTACATTAAATGACCACATTCTCATATATTAAATGACTTCCACTAATAATACATAACCACATTCTCATTGGGTACCTCCCTAGGTACTCCATATTACCTCCCTAGCTATACTACATTCCACCCCCCTTCACGTGTTTCTTCCTAGAAACATTAGAATAAACCATACAATATGACCAACTAAGAAATGTATCCAAATGGTACCAAGTACGACCATTCATCCATCCCAATGGAAGTCGAACATGATGTCCATATTCTTCCTTGTGACCCTGATCTTTCTCTATATCATGTCGGGGTTGCCTTGGGATTGTTAATGTAGCCTGAGCTCTTCCCATAGTGTCAGTAGTCCTCCATGCACCTCTTGATCAGTTTTCTTTCTAGTGCCTTGTTGGTGCATAAATGTGTTGATGCACACACCTTTTCCTTGATGATTGTTGTTTCTCTATATGATGTGGATGGTGATATACAACAACTGTAGAAATATGTTCTTTTTTCTTCAAATCTGCAACACTTTGTGCCTTTGAGACAATGACCTCCTTAGATTCCTTATTATTTCCTTCCAGTATTTTTTCTTCATCTCCTTCTGCAGACTCTGTCTCTGATTCAACTTCATACTCGACAATAACTTCTTTGCTAGCTTGCATGGGCCCATCTTTCTTACTAAGAGACACATCTTGCAATGTAATTTTCTTTTTCTTGTACCAAATCTTTAGAAACTTATTTTGCAAATTAATATTAATGGTACCCACTTATTCTATCCAAGGATATCCCAAAACAATGTCTTCATCACCCATATCTAGAGACCCAAAATACGAATGCAACACATATTTATCCATACTGGGCTTCAAATCTTTAAAAGGTTTAACATTTTCACCTGCAACCTGTGTGTTTTGAATATTCTTTGTCGGAACTTGCAATCTATTAACCAACTGAATATTGATAAAATTATGTTTGCAACTAGGGTTAATAGAAACAATGACATTTTCTTTATGAATACAACCATGAACTTGTAATACATATTTTCCACATCAAAATAAACTCTTGGTGATTTATTTATCCTTACTCTTTGTATGATACCACTTGTCTAAAAGTAATTTTTCAAGCGCTTCCTCAGAAAGTGAGATCCACTCAGAATGGTGAAATGATTTCCACCATATGAGACCATCACCTTTGAAACCCCAGTCTACAAAAGACTTCCACAACCCTTTCCATAATGACTTGTGAGATTGTATAAATTCTTCAATACTAGGTCCATCATATATTCCAGTAAAAAAAATCAACCTTGGAATAAATCTTCAACAAAAACTAGGGTGTAGAAATAACTTACTGCAAAAAATCGTGGCTTTTTCCGGAAAAAACACTGAAAAACTGATGAATTTAAAATGCTCATAACTTTTCTTCCCGGACTCCATTTCGGCTGATTTTTTTTTAAATTGGGTATTTTTCCAAGAGGAATTCAAATATCCATTTTTTGTTTCCAAATTCCACTTATAAAGCTTCATATCTGAACCTAAAGTGCATTGCCCTTTTTTTTTCTAGAACAAATCTGCAAAAAGAGCCAAAACATTCTCCTCTTATTTGGTCAAAGAAAATGATATGATACCAATTGTTAATTTCTTGAATAGATCTGAAGTTAACTCTCAAAGTAAACCCACAATATCAACAAGAATAATCCAAACCATTCACCAAATACTAAACACAAGAAATAGAGAAAACCCTTGAGGTAGGGTAACATCATATATTAATCCTCAAGGAAGGATAACACTCCTCAAGCAATGCTTGATACATTCACAATATTATTCACTATGCTTCATTACATTTTTTAGACTTATTTATATAGCTCTCTCTATCTCCTAAGAACCTTCTAGAGAGATTTAACACTTCTATTACATCTAACTACCATAGTGGGTCTTTATTAATATAGTGGACCTAGTCCACCTTACATTGAATGACCACATTCTCATATATTAAATGACTTCCACTAATAACACATAACTA
>SNQJ01S0038709.1:6544-22807 GCA_010110895.2 Picea sitchensis
GCCCTCTCTCTCTCCCTCACGAGCTACCTTTAAGCAATTTCAAAATGTAACTCTTCTAACCCTTGATCTCCCTTGAGTGACTCTTCACTTTCTCTTGAGATCAACGGTCACGACTTAATCATCTGTTGAGGTTACTTAAGTCACTAAAGTGACCCATAACATCATAAAGTCACTTTTACATTTAAAAATAAAAAGACCCAACTTTATAAAGTTACTTTATAAAAACTAATTATAAAGTCACTAAGGAGAAAGTGTGCTCGGTCACTTCCGCATGCTGAGCACCACCAATGCAGAAGTACCTCCGAGCTACCAAATTCTAACACAATACCTCCACATGTGTGCCAAAGCAATAAATTAATGGAGTGCTCTACTAGGAGAGTGGACAAGTCAACATGAAGTAATCACCAAAGGAGTGGAACGACAATAAATTTGCACAAGGTGGTTAGGGCGCTACCTTCAAGGCTCAACAAACAAGCCATAAATAGTAATCCATAGAAACATGTGCAATAGGTCCACAAAAGGGAGTGCTCCACTAGGAGAGTGGACAAGTCAACATGTCAACTACCAAGTGAGATAAAATAATCAAAGGGATAAGTGTGCCCTTGAAGAATGTGTAAGACTAGTTCTAACCTCCCCTTAACAAATAATATAATAAATCCCAAATTGGTTAGAGGTCCATAAACTAACACCATAACTCCTCAACTCATCCTAGGAAGGAATGCAAGATGGTACATCCTCACCAAAATACGAATAATATATTGAAAACCATGTGTTGTAAGGAGAAACTATCAACCAAAACATCCACTAATTTTTAAAACCATGGATGCACAAATGGAGTGATGTAGGAAATTGTGCCAAAGGTCTCCATGCCTCCAAAGATGTGCAAAAGATGCCCAATAAGGGGAGCACTCTACTCCAACAACCAACCAACCAAAGGATGAGAAATCACCACTAGATAGCCAGTATCCTTGAGGGCATTCACACCATCAGGAAATATATGCTAGATCACCATAAAATATGTGCCACAAAGAAATACTACATGATAATAAGCATGAACCATAGTGAATACACCAATAGTTAAATCAGCACATCCAGGAGCACTAATGAACCAATGATACTTAGGGAAACCCTTAGTTGATGGGTATCCCTGTCCATAAATGTGCCAAGGGTCAATCAAATGTATGAGCAATGTATGGAACCTACAAACACCAGGAAGACCCTCAAACACCCCACAAACACCACATGTGCTGGATGCAAGTTTCCACACAAGATATGATGATGCTAACGAGGAAGACAATGTACCTCATCTAACCATGGTATAACAACAATAAATCATCATAAATAATCCCACCATGGTGATGTGCTCATGGGGGGTCAACATGACAACCAAGTACCATGGCAGATAGTCAAATAATGAAGACAATACACATCTTGAAACTAGGTACCTCCATATAAACCACTGAAAATCATGATATACTCTAGGAGCACAAACGAGTGTGCAAGCAGAAACTGTCCTCTAGACACCATCATACCATGCGCCCACTGTTGGCCATGGTCAGTCATGCCATAAGGGAAGTGCTGAGGAAAGTGTGTGCATCCATACAATGCCCCTCTATCTGTTAAGTAATCCATTAATGCCATCCTGCAAGTCTTTGACATGTGTGATGAAAATTACTAGGGTTTGCCCTCATACAATATGAGAGGCAACACACCACTTACAAAGGACACACTTAAGAGCAACCTGGAAACAATCTTGGATATGAGCTTCTGTTTAAATTGTTGTTGTATAGCTTGCTACACTGTTCTTATTTAGTTACCATGCACTGTTAATCTATACTCTATGTGTGTTGACTATTTTTTTTCACGTTCTTTCCATAAAGAAGGCAAGCTTCTTATTTACAAATAAAATATAATGATATATTTATTAGCAGTGCCTTAGATTTCTAACTATGCTCATTGATGATGATCCGAGGTTAACTCTTCAAGAAAGGTGTTGTCTGCAGATTTTAGTTCCAGTTCCACAGTATCCCCTTTACTCAGCAGCTATCTCCCTATTTGGCGGCACTCTTGTACCATACTACCTAGACGAGAGTGCAAATTGGGGTCTGGACGTTGGTGATTTAAGGAAATCGGTTTTGGAAGCCCGTTATAAAGGAATAACTGTAAGTGTTTATTACATCTGTAAAATTGGACTTGGTTGGACCATACTCATCTTTGAGAATTAGAAACCTCTCAGAAAAGTGGGTTGATAATTACTTCTATGTTATCCACAACACAATATGCTTTGTATGCTAAAGAACTTGACATCCTTTAGACTGTATTTCCTGTCCATGACAATTTTATATTTTTGTAATGATTTCCAAAAACAAGCAAAGAATCTTTGTTAAGGAGAGCTTAGAAGAAACTGTAATAAGCAAATTTCCTTGTCCACTTAAGTGCCATATGGTCTTATTTTTCAATTCGCATGTAGTTTTTTTCTCCTTGGAAATAACTCCCCGGGAAACTCCCGAGCACTTCCAAGTTCCACCCCTTCCAAGAACAGTACGGAGTGTAAAGCAGGTGGTGTAGACTTAGTGCACCTAACCCTGTGGGTATTGAACCAGGCACCTGCACAGCGCTCCAGATTACTGGCAGTGTCCTGGCAACAGTGGACCAACAGATTGAGTTAACTCTTGGGGATTTTCAATGCACATGTATTGCCAATGCATAGGATTTTTTACTTGCATGCTGAGTAGAAACATGAGTGAATCATATATAAGATCCTATTCTGATCATTTCAAACAAACTTGGTTTTGGTGACTGAAGGTTCGAGCCATGGTGATTATAAATCCAGGAAATCCAACTGGTCAGTGTCTAAGCAGGGATAATATTAAGGAACTACTTGAATTTTGTTATGCTGAGAATCTGGTATTGTTAGCAGATGAGGTTTATCAACAAAACATTTATCAGGATGAGCGCCCCTTTGTAAGCGCAAAGAAGGTATGGTCTCTGCTCCAACATTGTGGCATACTTGTTGATGAACTGTACTGGCTAGTAACATATTTTTAATAAAATATTTCTGTATTTTGTGTGTAGGTTTTGATGGACATGGGCTTACCTTTCAGCAAAGAACTCCAACTTGTGTCATATCATACTGTATCAAAAGGATACTGGGGTGAGTGTGGGCAGCGTGGAGGATATTTTGAAATGACAAACATTCCTCCTAAGGTGTGCTTACACTGCCCCAATTTCTCTTCTATGAACTCCTTTTTATAATTCATTTTTTTTTTGGTTTTAAACATGTCTGTTTCACTGCAGTGATTGCACCTGTGTCTAAATATAGAGTTGAGTTTTTAATCTCTTGATTTGTTGAAAACAACAATCAGACAAAATCGTACGAGTAGAAATAGGCAAATAAGTTTTGTTAAAGATACTTCATCAATCAAATTTTTGGAGGGTACAATTTTTTTCAAAGAAAAATGGCTGCATTGAAGATACGTACTTGTTTGAAAGTAGTAAACATAATTAATGATTTATAGCATAAGAAAATCTGTGTTAAAACATTAATGTAAGTTTGGCATGCATTCTCTCCTAACACTGACATTGACAACTATTTTCTTGCTGCTTCTGTCATCCTTGTTATTAGTGTCTCTATGGGCTGCTTGTTGTAAAGGTGGCGCATGTATGTTGCCATTAGCGCAATCAAAACCTAGAAAAGCATTAAAGAGAAATAGTGGAGATTCTGGACATGCAAAATAACACACAAAGGCATGGACAAATAGAAATTTTCGGGCAACAAAAAGCCAAATATTCATAGATTTTAAGTATGTGTTTTGATATTTGCAATTTGCAACTGGACAGCTACAGACAAGAAAATTTATGAAGATAGCAGGTGACTCTAAATTGTTGTATCTTCTTTAATTTCAGGCCAGAACTAGTAGCACTATTGTTAGATTACAAGTTTTGTCAGGTGTTGCCATCCTTATAGACACTTGCAAACATGGACTAAGTCTCAATCCACTTAGTGTGTCCTCGGAGACACAATGTTTAAGTTCAAGCCCATTGTCACCTTGACTTGAACTCCTTCCGTCTAGGCTTACTCCTAGGGAAGCTAAGGGGGGTAGTCCCTAGTTACTATGTGAGTTATTAGATGTGTTCTAGGAGTTAATTTGAATTTGTTAAAGGTTGGGGGAAACTAGCCTATATGAGAGGCAAGCAATGCAAATGAAAACCTTCAATGACAAGCAACCCTTTCCCTAAGTTAACTAAGACTAGTGCCTAAGGTTGGGCAAGGGGTCAACTAAAGTTACAACAATAGTTTAAACAAACCAAAGAATAACTTTACAAGTTAGATTAGATACAAAAGAGTTATAGTCACAACAAATAAAGAATAGTTATCTACAAATGAAGAATATCTAAATGATACAACTAGATACAAAGATACAACTATTAACAAATGAAATAGGTAAGCACTTGTTAGATCTAACCTTTATTTTGATTTTGCAAGAAATGAAAGGAGATAGATCAAGATTGCACTTACAACAAACACAACATCAAAACCCAAACAATGAAGTGTCCCAAGAGAGGTGTGCAACTTCAAGGGGTTATAAGATAAAGATGGAAGAAAAGGCCTCCATGGGCAAAAGTGCGCAACTTTTAGAGGAATAGATAAAACTTGAAGTAAAGCCTCCATGGGCACTAATGCTCAACAACTCAACTACCACAAGATGCTCAATAAGATTGCTTAGAAGATACTAGAAATGAAAGTGTTACATAAATTAAAGAGCATGGACCACTTAAAATGAAGTGTGAAGTTAAACCATAGGTTACTTGTGAGAAGATTTTAGAGTTATGCTTAATTAAGTGAATGTTGAAATCCTAGATTAGATGACTTCCTCAAAACTCTCACCGCTTTGGCCAAAAGGACTGTTGGGTGCTCAAAAAGCAAGGCAAACAAGGCCTTACCCTAGCTCCACAGGTCAATCCAGGAAACAAGGGTGTTCAACAAGGGGGACACCTAGTGTCGTGAGATCATCCATGATCTAGCACCCCAAGCCGCCTCCACAAGTTCCTTGTTTGATGGCGAAAGTTGCAATAGTAGTGGGTGTTCTAATTAAACTAAATAAATTGATCCCTTAAGATTAGGATGGATTGAGTAAATGATTAAGGTTTATTGAGTTGAGTGCTTGAATGAAAATGACAAGTGCTTGAAAGAAAATAAATGAGAAATGCTTGAAAAGAATGTACAAATAGATAAAATATGCCTCCATGGGCTTAAACAAGAAAGTAAATGGAAATAAGTGCTTCAAACTACTAAGATATCACATGAACTTGAAAGAGCAACTAGAAGCATAAACCATCAACTATCTAACAAACTAAACTAGCCTTACGATATAGCATGGGTGGCAAAACCAAGCCTCTTTGCTAGGTGTAGGCAAAAGAATGCAAGAAAAGAAATAACTTGAAAAAGGAAAACAAATAAACCTAGCCACACAAGCTTGTCTCAAGGACAAGTGGGGCAAACAAGATAAAGCTTAAAACATAAAATTAAATCTAAATCTAAATCCTAGCCTTACGATTGTGTATGGGTGGCTTGGCCAATCCACTATGCAAGGTGTAGGCAAATGAAAAGAAAAAACACAAAAAATTACTTTTTATGAGGAGTGCAAACCCTAGAGACTCTCTTGGGGCTTGCTTACAATGTAAGAAAGAAGGAGAAAGAGTTGGGAAGATGTTACCCCAACTTAGGAGGCTCTATTTGACGTTTTGGGCCCCTTTTGGGCTGTAGATCCTCCTCTTTTTAGTGCAGACCTGCAACAAATTAGCAAACAAAACTTGCTGGAAAAGCTGCAAAAACACCAAAAATTTGGGAAAATTTCTGTTAGCAATAACCATAAATTTTCTGTGTAAATTTCAGCAAGCATATAATGTATAAAAACTCTATCTAAGTATGTTAGAATGCCTAAAGATGTATAGAATAAAACAAAAATAAGAAACATAAATTTTTAAAGGGTTTAAGTGGGTAGAAAGAGAGATTTCCAGATCTGAAATCTTCACTCCAAACCCTCAAATAACCTGCAAGTCTTGTGAGAAAAGCTACAAAAATAGAGAGGATGTGAGTAAATCTAGATGGTAAAACAAAATACTTTGTAATACCCAAATAAACAATTCACTAGATCTATCCACAAATCTATTCAAGCAAAATACTTTGCTTAGAGTTCCTACTCTAGATCTATAAGCTAAGCATACACAAGATAAATAAACAATAACAAGATCACCTGATATGTAGCAAGATGTCACCAAGAAGACTCTCAACACCATGGATCCTCTAAAGATTTCTTTATTAGAATAGAAACAAACTTGAACAAATACTTGCCACAAGCTTGAGAAGAAAGAATGAGAACAAGAAGAGAGAGAGAGAAGAGAGGGAGAGATTTTGGCATTGTAACGATACCAAGAGTAGATGTGTGAAATGAGAGAGGGGAGGCTTTCTTTTAAACTTGGGGGCCAAGAGTGACCCCTCTTGGATGAGTTACAAGTGTCACACATCCAAGAGAAATAGACAAAGTCAAGGAAGAGTCACTTTTAGGGTTTTGGTAAGTTAGGGTTTTGGTAAATGAGTGAGGGGGTGAGGTGGCACCTTTTTGACAAAGTCCAACAACAAATTAGACTTAGGAAAGTGAACTTAGGGAGAAAGCAAGTTTTTTACTTTTCTTAGGGAGATGGATGGAATGAAGTGGTGGCTAGATGAGGGGGGTGTTTACGTTAGGAAACGTGTTTCTCTAACTTAGGAAAGGGGTTTAAAATCATCTCCCACTCTTTCTCTAACCTTTTTGTTTCATTATTTACAAAAAATGACATTTTGACTTTGTCAATTAAGCAATTAAATTGCTGACTCTAGACTGACTTGGACTCCTCATGGACAATGACCTAGCAAAACTTGTCCAATTGAGCTGAAACTTGGTCCAAGGGTGTAGAGGGTCTCATTCCATTTCTTTTGAGCACAAATAGCCCTATAAAAAATCCCAAGTACCTAGTTTTTACATTTTTACTTAAAAAATAATTAAAATTACCATTAACTAGGTAATTAAAATAAAAAAAACTATTAAAACTCGACGAAATTCCGCAAGACTCTAGGAGATATCTAGCATGGTCATTTAAAATATTCCTAGACACTAGTCATCCATAGGGCTCGATCATTAGAATGTCTTTCACCACTTTGGAGGATTATTGTGGGAGTGAAAAACTCAAGGGTAATTAAAAAGGCTGGTTAGGCCAAATTAATTACCCGAGGAAAAAAAACACTCGACGAAATGAATTCCCTAATGATAAAGTCCTAGGCAACTAACCTACAATATGATCCATGCAGACCCATTACATTATAATCCCACGCAGGGGAGTGAAAATTCCAATTACAAAAAGACGTGTCGAGGCCAAAAATGCCTTGTAGAACGAGAAAGTATTCAAACTTTGTTGCATTATCAGGTACATAGCTTCATGGCACATGGAGTTGACCCCCTGGTTGAAATAGGTGATCAACAATCAGGCACGATGAAATATATATGGTAGAAGAATGGACTTATTTTAAGATCTGAAAATCTCGGGGGGGAGGGATCAAGTGTACACGGTTATCATAAAATTTGGGACCAGTGAAATAATCTGTTTGAAAGAAAGAGTGAGCTTTGATCAGAACTCCAATCAAATGTCCCTGAGACGACTTTGGATAAGGACAAATGTTGAAGAATAGACACACGTATTGCAAGGTACACAATACTTCTTATCATGGTTGGGATAAGCGTCCGAGAAATCCAATGGAAATAAGAATGAAGTAGAGGTATGAGCAACAAAGGTTGTATGAGATCTAGGCACAACAAAGGAAACCGATAGAGACCTCATGTAGGGAATCAACAAGTTCAAATATAAATTTCGAACAATGAAACAACAAGACAAACAATCAAACAAACGACACTTGTAGTGAACCAAGTGTTAGATAAGATAAGATAATTTTATTAATGTCCAAAAA
This sequence comes from Picea sitchensis, assembly GCA_010110895.2. Classification (NCBI taxonomy): domain Eukaryota; kingdom Viridiplantae; phylum Streptophyta; class Pinopsida; order Pinales; family Pinaceae; genus Picea; species Picea sitchensis. The sequence continues at coordinate 14,547 of SNQJ01S0038709.1, forward strand.
ATGATCACAAAAGTAGGTCAATGGGACTAAAGGGTACATCTAGTGTGAATACAATGTGGGAGTGCAAAAGTAGCTCCTATATAATGAGAGAAAGAAAGATAAAAGAAAACTGAAAGTATAATCTAGGTAAATATCCGACAAGGCTAAGTTCTAAGTCTAGTTAAGACCAAAAATAACGTGTATATGACAATATCATAGAGAGGGTGACACAAAAGTGAGAGCGTCCAAGGTAGGAGTTGGACAACTCGATATTAGTCAAGAAGGAGAGAGAGATATATCTGAAGATGAAGCCAATGAGGTCAAGGTCTCTTGGATATGATGACTGTTGGTGAGGGGGGCGATGGGGGTTGCATTGGCTTGCTATCGAAGTCCTCGAGTACCATAGGAGGATCTTTTGGTAGACAAAGAACAATGGGTCGTTGTGGATCCTGGTATTGCACCTACGAGTATGTTGACAGAAGATTGGGTGAAGTTGGATAGGAAGGCAAAGAGAACAATTCGGCTGTGCCTTTCTGATTCATTGTTATTGAATGTCTCAGGAGAAGCTACAACCAAGGCATTATGTGATAATTTAAGGGCTTTGTACCAATCTATTTCCCTGGTAAACAAACTTTTCCTTTGGAAGAAGCTGTAACTCTTGAGGATGGATGATGGAGACTTGGTAACAGAGCATCTAAAGGTCTTGTTAGCACACTTTTTCACTCTCCACTTGAACTGATATAAGATGAAAAACAACGATGAAAAGACAACTAATTAAAGGAGAAAAGCCCCAAATTGTCACGGGATAGACCCTAACCAACTGACATTCTACACAAGCCCTAACCATGCAATTCACATTAGAAAATAACGAGGGCCAATAATAGCCAGCTCTGAGGATTTTATATGTAGTGGCTCTCCATGCATGATGACCTCCACATATCCCTTTATGAAATTCATTGATAATTTCTTTAGTAAGGCAATTCAACAATATTCCTACTGGACCTTCCAGAACAAATTTTCTCCCAAAATAAAGTACTTCACAACCTTGAGCTTGATAGACCTGGCCTTAGCCTTGTCTCACGCAGGTGAGCAACTTAGATTCTAAAGGTAGAAAATCACATCTTTATACCAATTAGATTCAACGAACCTAGGGCTTACCTCATAAGATGGTTCTGGTGTTTTTCCTCTCCTTGTTGTGTTGCCATGATGTTTGCTGCTAGAGAATTTAAATCAATGGCCTTGTAATTTGATTCATCCATGAGTTTGACCAGTCCTTGTCCCTTTACCAACTTGGTGGGATTTATCTCCAAATCACACTCCTGCATCTTGGCAATCCATTTGCCTCTTCTTCCCTCATTGTCAGGCTGTGTGAGAATGTCCTTGATGGCACTGTTAGGTACATAAGCAAACGTTTCAGAGTGAATATTTAATCTCTGAATGATTTTAATGACTTAACCAGGGCATATGCTTGTTTCTCCAAATTACTGTATTTCAATTCTGCATCCCTCAAAGCTCCGTTGAAGATGGCTATAGGTTGCTCCCGAGTCTCATTGTTTTTTCTGCATTAAGACAAAAACTATAGTATGTTCTGAAGCAAAAGAAAAAATGAAGAAGTCCTTATCATAATTTAGGCTGACTAAAACTGGGGATTCTCCCAATGCCTCTTTGATTATTTGAAAAGATTCTCTAGCTTTAGGGGTGTTAAAATTTCTCTTAAGCAGTTAAGTGTATTCAATATTCTTTAACTTTTAACAATTAGAACAATATACTTAAAGATCACTGAAAGAAAGACATCCACAGTATACACAAGATTTATCCTAGGAAAACCTCTTGGGGGAGAAAACCCAACAAAGCTTCTTCAATATAGATTCGTCAACAAGTACAATGTCTCTCTCCAAGAGAGATCTCACAAAAAGAAGATAAATTGGAAACCCTAACCAGAATAGGGCAGCGCACCACTAGACCAAGATAGACCTCCAACATATAACCAAAACCCTCCACGAAAACAACCTTACTCTGTAGTTGCATCTCCTTCTAAGACTTGCACACTTTTCCTTGAGAGAGAGAGCTTGTGTTGTGTGTTTTTCTACAAGTGAGGTGCCTAGCCTCTTATAAATACAAGTTGAGTCACCTTGTAATTAGGTTAGGGCTGACTTGTACAAATGACACTTTCTAATTTACATTTTACTTTTACAAAGGCACAATAGGGTCGACTTTACAAACACAACATAATATTATTCTTTTAGGGTTTTGACTTGGTCTAATACAATATAGATATAATAAGAATATCTTCCGAAGCTACTCAAACTTCAACAAGGGGTCCACTTCACTTCATTATTTTTCTTTAACATGTTGGTGATATGCCTAACCATTTCAACAAAATTTGGGACAAATCTTCTCAGGAAGTTGATTCTGCTTAGGAAAGATTGTATTTCTTTCCTGTTTCTAGGTATAGCAATATTTTTTGTTGCTTCCACTCTCTCTGGGTCTATTTTTACTCCTTTTGACACTATATGACCTAAGAGTCTGCCCTCGGTCATAGCAAAATAAGACTTCTTTGGATTCAATGTCAAGCCAAATTTTCTGCACTTCACAAAGGTCTGCCTTATGTGCTTAATGTGATCCTCATTTGTCTTGGAGAAGACAGTCATCTCATCAAGATATATAACAATTAATCTGTCCTTTTCTACCACAAAGGCTATATCCATAGCTCGTTGGAAAGTAGCTCCTGCATTTATCAAACCAAAGGGCATTTTATCATACATGAAAGTCCCCAATGTGGTTGTGAAAGTTGTTTTTTCCCTATCATCAGGATGCATTGCCACTTGGTTATATCCTGAGAAACCATTTATCATGGAGATCCTATTTGCTCCCACAACTTTTTGAAGTATGTGATCCATCTTGGGCAGAGGGTAATTGTCCTTCAGTGTGCATTTATTCAGATTTCTGAAGTCCACACAAAGCCTTATCTCTCCACTCTTCTTCCTAAATGGAACCATATTTGCCACCCATTCAAAATACTTGAGGGGAATGATGATTTGAGCGTCAAGTAATTTCCTCACCTCCTTCTCAATTGTGGGTAGTGAAGAGGGTTGACCCTCCTTAGCTTCTTCCTAAAAGTTTTAGTACCAGGCTTGAGTGATATCCTATATTGTATGATGCTGGTATCATAGGTCTTTAGGTGTTCATACTTCCAAGTGAAGACATCCATATATTCTTTGAACAATTGCAAGTATTTTTCCTTATGCTTGGGAGAAATTTCTTTGGACAACTTTATGTATTTTGGTTCTTGTTCCGTCCCAATGTTGCGTTCTTCAGTGCTGTTATCTTTGGGTAAAACTGTGGGCTTTATGGGTACATCATTTCTCTCAAAACGTTGCTCCAGGGGCACCAATCCCTTAGGAATAAAGTTATGTTTTAGTTGAAGAACTTTATGCCTAGCAATGTATTCACTAAACTCAGAGGTCATTTGCATTTCTCCTTTAGTTATGGGTTCCCTATTTCCTTCATCATTTTAATCTATATGGGTGCTAGCAAATTCATCCATGACCTCCATGAATCTTTTGATATGTTGATCATCTTCAAACACTTGCTAGTATTTTATGTTATCAGGGATGGAAGGTCTGTATCTTATCTCAATCTCATATCTGATTTGGGGGACTGTTATCGCACAATCTGTACTTGCCCAAAGCCCAAGGCAAGTGAGGCAAAATTGACGTAACAAGGGGGTGACCTATCACTGTGACCTTAACAGGAATCTCCTTTCTGTTTAGGAGTATGTTATGTTTACCCCAAGGGAGACGTCCCTAGTGACCTAAAGGGATGATGAAACTAAGACAAGGATGCAAGAATACCCCCCTTTCACTGGTCACTCAAGTCAAAAGATCTTATGTCTTAAGAGATGAAGCAAATGTAACGATTGAAGTGAACCTGCCCAGAACAAGACAATAAGCAAAAATATGGCAGTTTCAAGTACAAAATGATGTTAGTGCTTCAATAAGACAACGAACCTTTGAAATATATGCTGGCTGATATAAAATTGCAACAACTTGAAAGTTTACAACAACAATAAGTATTTTTTAACAACTGTAAGAAATATGCCTCAAAATTGCTTGAAAAGACAATGAAAAGGTAGCTTTTACTAGACAAAATGATAATCAATTGTCACAAGCAATTTTTGAAGTGTCTAGCTAGCATTAAAGGTCAGTTTTGCAGAAAATTTGCTGCAGTTAGATGGCTGTAGCAATATTTTGTAACATCAACAAATAGGTTAGTGATCTAGGCAATTCTAGATAGTTAGTAAAATCTTAGGAGAATAGTGTTTGCGTGTTTAATCAATCCTTCAATAAGAGAGAGGCTAGAACTAGTGCCTTCTAGGGCTTATGGAGTCAAGTGAACAACTTCTTCTAAGGTTGCAAATCAATTTTGAAAGTGCACAAAAGTCTAAGAGGGAGAATGCATAGGAGAAGTAGTAACTTAAGTCCCCCTATGCATTTTTCTCGAGAAACAAGATATTAGGGTGTAGGCAATTCTAGGCCCTAACACCTTGCTCTCCTTAGGCTTCTTATGGGATAAAAAATTAGGCAAAGATAACTAGGTCAAAACCTTAGAGTGCTAGCAAACTAGGGCTCTAGGGTTTCACTAGTCACTAAATCAATTCAATGAAAATCTTGGCAAATAGAAAGTAAGAAAGTAGCAATTTAAGTTCCTTACTTCAACCATTAAGTATATCATGCAATTTCATAATCTTGTATGAGCAAATAAAACCATACATAAACCATTCAATAGATGACAAAAAATGCAGATTTTACCTACTTGCACCAAAAATAATCATGAAAATACCATGCAAGATCACCATAAAAGCTTCCAAGATTGATCTAACTTTCAAAAATCAGCGTTATACAAGAGTGCGCCTCACAATTTCAGCCAATAGCCCTTACTAGGGTGCAAATTTCAGACCTCTCCTCTTGTGTGAGGAGTTATGATGTGTAAAATGAAAGTACTTTATGTTTATTTATACAAAACTGGTGACCTTTAATTAATTTTAGGTCAAAATAAGGCCGGCCTGGCCAATTTACAAATAAATTCAAATTTGACATAAATAAAATTAATTAGCATCTAAAGACACCTCCAAGGGTGACGTCATGCTCTTCTAGGGTGACGTCATGCCCTTCTAGGGTGGAACGTTGAGCCTAAAAGGTAGGGTACTTGGCCTCTAAAGGCCCCAAATAAAGCCCACACGTGCCACTAGGCTCATAAATGCCTCCAAAATGAAAACCCTAGCTTTGGATGACATCCACGGTCATGATGGTGACGTCCTGGGCCATCAAGGGCCAACGTCCATGTGGAAGAGAAGATCCCTCTAGGTCTAGGTCTGCCAAGGTGCCTCCAAAGGCAACGTCCTTCTTTCTTCCTAGTGCAAATCTTCAATGTCTTCTTACCCCTGGCTGGGGTTACATCATCCATCTGTTGGCTTTAATCCCTCCTGAAGGTCTGAGCTAATCATTCCCTCACGTGTATTTATCCATTGGGCAAGATCCTGCAACAAGTACGCCATCCAATGGTTCATAAGTCACAGGGATCATAGCATGTAAATCACATCCAATATTTAAATTACCCAAACATCTGCATCAAACCCCCCCTTAACCCAGACAAATGCTCAAAGACGTTATGCAATTTAACAAGTTAGGTTTGGAGAAGGTCTCAGGGTGACCTATTGGGCTAACCTCCCTTAAGTTTGGGGTGTTTCCCAGGTGGGAGCCAATCCAAGTCATGTAAGTGTATGCGGCGGCATGGGGTAAGTGTTTGGGCATGGGGTGTAGTAATAATAGGGAAATGTAAGTCTTACCTGTGGGTGCCTTTGTAGAGGGCGAGTTGCACCTTGTCATAAATGCAATTTTTTCCTAGCCCATTCATTGCCTTTTATTCTTAGCTTTAGTTCTTTTGATCTTTTGCCTTTTGTGCTTCAAGGGAAAAGTTGAGGGCCACTGTCTTGGCTTGATGACCAGAGGTGATAGTGTTATCCACAAACATTTCACGGAGATGAGAAGGTTGGCTTGTGATGAAACCCCCTTTCTCTTGGCTATGCCACCAAGAGCCACTACCCTAGTTTGGTGACCAGATAGTGGGTAGTGTCATACCGATACATGCCCATGGTCATAATAGGCCGGCTCATGATGATACCTCCTATATCAACCAGTACCTTGAATGTTTATGTATCTTATGGGTTCCCTTTTCTTACTGAGAAGCTTTTCATTGCTTTCTCGGGAATCCGTGGGTGAAGTATCTCAAAGGTTTCAACATTGGCTTTTAACTCTTGCCAACTACTTTTACCCTTTGGGCCTTTAGCCCCTTCTTCCCACAAGGCAAGGTACAACCCTTCCTAGCGTGGCCAATCCCAATGCCCAAACAAAGGTAGGGGGAGATGAGAGGAATAAAGATGGAAAGTGGTAAGTATGGAGGGAACGGACTTAGTGGCAACCTATCCTAAAGGGAGATCAACTTACTAGGTCACCATATCACCCTTCCAGGTACAAACGAAGAAAATAGCATAATTTCCAAGCAAACATTATGAAATGAAGAAGGATTCGATACAAAATATTCAAGTGCTTCAAAAATCAGAGTGATACATACCATGATACTTGGACTCATTACCTCATGGAGAAAGACTCATCACTACTTCAGGACTAGGCTGGTCAGGATGGATACTACTGTTGATGATGAATGGACTGCACTGAAGAAAAGAGGGGCCCTCCGAGGCCATGCTCAAGTCGTCTGCCTCTCGGTACTCCATGTCTAGGACTTGTGGGCCTCGAGACGTGATCTCCTTAGTTATCCCTAGGGTAGGGGATAATAGGGACAAGAAGGGTTTTAAAGGTATTGGCTGCTATTGCTAAGGAATCAACCTGCTTTGTAAAAATTATCAATTAAATTCCATACTTGATTTCTGTATGCTCTCATCCTAGGATGCCTTGTCTAATAGCAACCTTTGATTTGTTGCACCACAAGCTCCGAGTCTCCAAAGACCACCAACTCAGTGATTTGCATCTTCCTTGCTACTTCCAAACCAAGAATTAGGGCCTCATATTCAACTACATTATTAGTGGCCTCAAACTCCAACTTGTAGGACAAATGGATTTCTTTTTTAGGCGAAATGAGCACTACTCCAGCTCCCACTCCATCCTTCAAATATGCTCCATTAAAATACATCCTCCATATACCATGGGCTTCTTGGGTAGGGCTTACAACATGGCTTACAACATGGCTTACAGGAGTCAAGACTTCCTTGTATTCTTCATTTGTTGTGAGGATGCAACAACCCAGGTCTTCATCAACAACATATATGGGGTGATTTGCAGAGTTGTTTTGATCACTAACCACATTGGAAAACTTTGTTTCTCTGTATAATCTCTTATTCTCTCCTCCAAAAACTGGTTCAATAGCATAATTCATGTACATCTGCATTGTACCACCCAACTTTTTTTCCCATGTTCTGGATAGCAACATCCCATAGTTTGCAGGTACATCAGCCACCACCACATCCGTCATAATACTCTTGACATGCAGCTATGCCAAAGTGACCACCATGTCTTTAATCAACCCATCACATTTCACTTTTTTTGGCATCAAAAGAATAGAGGTCATGGTAGGGCCTAGTTATTTCTAACCCCAACTTCTCCATTACTACTTTGGCATAAGAGTATGAGATGCTCCAGAATCAAGCATACAATTATGTAGCATTTTGTCATGGATATTTAGGGTCACATAGAAAGGTGCAACAGATTATTCCTTATCATCTATGTGAGGACCAAAAACTATAGTGGGAGACCCATCTTGCAAATTCATAGTGTCAGAAGGACTTGTTGGGATTTTCCCCTGTATAACCTTTTCAATTTGCTTGTGGTATGTGTTGATATTATGGTAGCTTCGGGAGGTATGAACCTCTATTGTGACCCATGACGAGATTAGAATATTCTGGAAGGAAGCAAAGAAATGAATGTAACCCTAGACGAGATGTCGGTTGAAGAAAGATAAATAATATGAATTAATTAGTACCCAGAAGTAGAAGTCGGCCCAGGCAAGTCTGCCAGAAATACTATAAATACAGGGCGCCAGTCTCTCATTTGACACATTCTTAGAATTGCAGAAGTCACTTGTGTGCACTGTAGTCTGGCGGTTTTGTGCGCAAGTTCTGGGGAAGGTGTTGCGCCAGTTTCTGGGTTGGACTATCTGATCAGCTTTGGTTACTTTCTTGCTTGGTGCATTAGCCTTGCTTGGCTATT
>SNQJ01S0038709.1:33713-54875 GCA_010110895.2 Picea sitchensis
CAATCCACAAAAGGGGATTGATCATATGAATAATAACTCAATAATAAATAGAATACTCTTTGCAGTTACAATATTTCAACACAAAGCTCTCTTTAGAGCTTAGATTAGGGCAATACCTCATTTTATTTCTTTTACTTTCTACTTCTTGCTCTATTTAGGAGCCATTTTTGCGCTCCCACTTTATATCGATACATGTGTACTCAACAATCCCATTGACCTAATTTTTTGGTCATTTGTTACATTAATAAAATTAGTTTGTCTTATCTTAGGGGTTGTCCCTCTTAAAAGCCTTGCTAGTCCAAAGGTCTTCGATGGTGTCCTCAATGGTTCTCCTCAAAGCTCCACAAACAAATTGGGCAAGCGGATACAAAGGTGCAAATTGGGTATTCCTTTGTATGAGAAGAAATTTTGTGCAAGATCAATCCAAAGTCTTCATACCAAACCCAATCTTAGGGCCATCAATTCCATGTGAAAGAGGCCTTTTTATAGGATTCTTGGTCCTTGTAGGGTTTTTCCATGAAGAATAGGCCCACATTCTAGAGATTTCCAGAAATATTCATGCTATGGGCACACCCTAAGTGATTAACTTCGACAAAATCAATTCAAGCGTTTGTTGCCAAACTTGACCCTCTCAATAGGGACAGCACTGGAAATAACTTAGTATGAGTGCTAACAAAGTTGGAAACATGTCAATATGAGTATTTTTCTAATCAAACACGAAAATGCAGTAAGTTCCAAAATTTTGGGACATCCTAGCATTTCTATACAAAATAGACCATGTAACAATGCACTCTAGGTTTAGGTCTACTTGGTACATGCAAAGTAAAATCCCATAATAACACCAACTTGTAGTGCAGTTATATCCAAAATGGCACCAACATTGCAACTACAAGAGTCATTGAAACTTACAACAAAAGTTATGATCACATTAAAGCTCAATTGACAGAAAATAATAATAAAACATTAAAAGGTTGGGGGCACATGCACACCCATGAGTGGATTGCACCTGCACAACTACAAGTGGATTGCACCTGCAAATCCAGATTATATGGAGGTAGACTTCTGCAATGAAACTAGTTGATTGTATCACTGAAATGATAAGAACTGCAAATGAGGGGAGAGAACCCCTATTTATAGCAAAGATACTTAAAAACCCTAAAGCTTAGGTTATTAATAAAACTTAAAAGTGATAAAGCCCTTATTCCATAAAAGTGTTCTTTCACATTGTAAAGGTCCTTGACCAAAACATTATTACAAAATCATGAAGTTACATACACAATAGCTGAGATTACATAGAGAAGAGCTCATGTCCATAGTCCACTAGTCTACTGCCTAATAAATATGTTGTGGTTAAGATACAAAACACACAAGATAGCCTTATTACAAACATTGAACAGATAAAGGAACCAACCAGATTAGATAGCTAATAATTTAGGATAGCCATGTACTAAATTCAAACCTCAATTCTACTACGTCTCCAGGTGTTTGGTATTTTCCAGACAATTATCAAGGTATACTGACATACATGTGCGAAGGAACCTTCCCCTTGGTGATTACTATTAATATCTCATGAAAGTTAAGGTTACTGTTTCTTAAAAGATGAAATCCATCAGATATAGAAATACAAACTCAGCATACCAGTGCACAACAATATTATGATATTAAAAAGCTGCTATTTTGTGGCAAATTAAATAACCTTGGAGAGAGATTCTCCCTTTCCCGTTTACGATTCGAATTCGAAGAAAAGCAATTTGCATAAAGAAAAGAACATGATATAAACAAGACTCATTTTTCGATATACTCCTTTCACACTTTGCTGGTGACCTTGCATGAGGCAAGGAGATGTGCATCTTATTGCAAGAAGAGGAGGGTGCCATCCTTTTCAATTACCTCTAGCCGAAGAACAACTGGGACGAAGAAACAGCTTACTTGCATATTGCGGCCTCGCTGCTCAACACTGCAAATATCTCCTGAAGACTTACTAGTTCTCAATTCATCTTTCTTTTTCCAGACAAAAAATGGTGTTGCCTCTGCTTCTCTTTCTTGTTTAGAACTTTGAAGACTACATTCTAAGATAACTTTTTGAAACAACTTTGATTCTTTTCATTTCGCCTTTTCGATAAACGATCCTCCCTCTCTTCTGAATTTTTCAGAAAGTAGGCTTGTTTTCTTCCTCAGAATAGCAAGATATATTAATTTCAACGGTCGGTTATTCTTGTTTGTTTCGTTAAGGTTTGGTTGAATTACTTTACTTCACGCGTTCACTACTTCCTTATCAATCAAACTTTATGGTTCCCTTATTTTTCTAATATAGTCTGCGAAGTTTGTGTAGTTTGACGGAGAACTTGGGATATCCCCATGTTGTTTCTTTGGTTTAAGAAACTTTACACAGCTGTATAAAAAGTCAAACTGCAATGCAGGAAGCGAATTAATTGCAAGTCAAACGGTTTGGACAAAACAGTTCAGCAAAAAACCGTGTGCTCTTTGGCAGCGACTAGTAAATCCAATTTTCAGTGGGAGGACGTTGAATTAATAATTCGTATTAGTGTCGAATTTTTATCATTACATATATAAATAAAAAAAAAACGACATTGAGTAGACATTGAATTAATAATTAGTATTATTAAATCGTTAATGATAATAATAATATGCAGGACGACTAAACCACCAGTGACAATAATATTTAATGATGCAGCAAAATATGAAAAACGGCTCAACCACTAGTTATAATAATGACTGATAATCAGCAAGATTCAATCAGATTCACACCCAGACTAGCATTGAAAACCTCACAGCCAACTCTAACTTAAAACAATCCCTTTAAACCGATGGAACCCACTAAGGTTACCATTTTTATGTTATATTATTATGCCATTTTAAAATTCTATTATATTATATGATTGTGCATGATTAATTTGGTTTCATGAGTTGTGCATTTATTCATGTTTTCAAGATTACTTGTGCTTGGTGGCATATCAGTAGTCCATGTCTATTTTACTTTCTGTGAGAGTGAACAACTATCAAATTTCTTCTCAGGTCAAGATTGGCTAGCTTGTATAATATGCATGGCATTGAAACTCCAAACTCTTTTACACCTGTAAAACTTCATAATAACTGGAAAAATAAATTCTACCTAGCGTTTTCTCCATTTTCTTGCTTTCTGCAATAATCGGGTACTCATGCAAGCAATTAAGTGAATTTCCCATATAAACTATCACAATAGTCTCAGTAGTTACACATGAAAATTCAAAAAACTATGAAACAAAGTGGCGGGGATGATTGAAGCACATTACACCGGTTAATAAAATCTCAACACAAGAAATTTCCAGATCATTCAGAAATTGCGAGATGATAATTTGATTTTTTAATATTTTTTAATTCAAATTAACAATCTGAGTTGGCAAGCATGCTTGATTTTGAAACACTTTGGAGTCTGGACATGGTAAGGGTTTGATTTAGCAAATCACTTGGAATAAAGGCTTGTCATAAATGATGAAAAGCATTGTAATGTTCACTTTTGATGGTACAATCCTGTCAGTTTCTAATGGCAAATTACATGAAATATAAGTTCCTATAGTGTCTTCATTGACCATACATGTTTATCTGCAAGTGTTGCTATCTTCAGACCATACTTATCAATTTCTTCATGGTTCCACTTTGAAACAGATCACACAACTGCATTAAAATTTAATAGGTATTCATGTAATGCACATATCTCAAATTTCTATTTAAGGAAATGCACAATAATGAGCCAACATTTACACATTTATCGAAGTAGTCCTTTGGATGCATAGGTCATAAATCTGGGCAGCTCTTCCACATGTAAATAATATCCATTGACAAAATAGTATCTTATGGAAATGGAAACGCATGTATAAATGATCTATCAATATGTTATTTTAGATATATAGAGTCGTATGTTCAGTGTTCCATTTTCATTTGTTCCAGGAATGAAGATTAGATGAATGATGGATTGATTACTTCTTTATGATGATTGTGTACTTAATGAAGCCTTTTCAATGAATATTTTTTTCTGGGTTGTTTTTAACAGACAGTTGATGAGATATACAAAGTGGCATCAATATCTCTAAGTCCTAATGTGCCCGGGCAAATATTTGTAAGTTTTAAACTTTCTTTATTCCTTGATTTTATTGATGTATGAATTTGTTCACCTCCTTCGAATCAACCAAAGTTGATCAATATTGACCTAATATTGTTATGATATTGGCATTGCCTAGTTCGGAAAAGTGTTTTCCTAGATGTTGTTATGATATTGGCATTGCCTAGTTCGGAAAAGTGTTTTCCTAGATGTTATAAAGATACTTCAATTATGAAGCTCTTCAAGTATAATGGTTTGTCATATGGTTTGACTTCCTTCAGCATTCTTGACTTTATTTTTGGTAATTTTTTACCAGCTAGGATTGATGGTTAACCCACCAAAACCGGCTGATATATCCTATCAAAGGTTTGTTGCAGAAAGGTATGATGTAGCTTTTCACATTTCTCTTATTATATGTTTCCCTGTATGATAATTCTTATGCACATATCCTCTCTACCTTTGCACATTAAGTAGAGCATTGTAATCCTCTAAATGGTTCATTTACTCTCTCTCTAAAAATGTGCGCAATCTGCTTAAACTACTAACCTTTGAACCTCAAGATGATGTTAACGCAGGATAAAATAATTTAGTAATATCATGTTTTGGAACTTACGGAAATATGTATCAAGCTATATCTAATAAGTAAGGCACTTGCTGATTGGAAACCAAAGAGTTGCTTTTGATTTAAATCACCTGGTTGCCTTGGTTATCATTCCAATTCAATTGTCTCATGGCCAAGATAGGATATTGTCTTCTTTATTTTTTCAACCATGAAATTGGCAGTGCTGCATTAACTGATCCATAATATCACCTTACTTTTAGAGAAGGTTCTTCCAAAAATTGGCTTCAGTGTTATTTCAGATATAATTCACATGTTGATTATGGTTCACTGCTTCTTCGCTTGATGCATACACAGCAAGGCAATACTTGAGTCACTGAGGAGAAGAGCTCACTTGATGACGGATGGATTTAATAATTGTCGGAATGTAATCTGCAATTTCACTGAAGGTTAGTGCATGTTCTCCGTTAGGCAATGTTGGACTTGTGGTTGTGCTTTATGTTTCAAAATATGAGACACCAATTATTTTGATCCAGGGGCTATGTACTCATTCCCACAAATAAAGTTGCCACCCAAAGCTATAGCAGCTGCCAAAGAAGCTGGAAAGGCTCCAGATGTATTTTATTGTCTCAAGTTGCTAGAGGCAACAGGAATGTCCACTGTCCCTGGTTCAGGATTCGGTCAAAAAGAAGGGTAATATATCTTTATTATCTCTGGTTAAATTTACATTCATGTGCAAGTACAAAGTATTTTGGCGATATTCTTTCTTAGACTGTACATCCCTAATCATCAGTTTTACCTAATATTCATGGTATCTACAGGGTTTTCCACTTGAGAACAACAATTTTACCACCTGAAGAAGAGATGCCTGAGATAATGAACGTTTTTAAGATTTTCAACGATGACTTTATGGCAAAATATGAAAATTATAGTTGGTCAAGGTTGTAAAGACAACTTTCTGAACGTTCAAACTTTCATGGAGAACACAATGATTTGTGTGTTATCTTCATATTACAATGTGGTATATATTTCAAAGTAGGCCTGTCTGGCATTTATAAAAGGAAGTGACTTTATAGTCTGTTGTGTAATTATTTGAATGGGGCTATTGCCTACTTAACTCTGGCTAGCCAAACCGAATTTGTATCTAAATGCTGTCTGAAATCTGTTTCATATTTTCATGCAAGTCACCTTTATAGACACTGTAAATTGCGGATCATAAAAATCATAAATGCCTGCGATGTTGTATAGTCTGATCCAAATCTCCTACTGTTAATCAATGGTTGCATAACAAAGGAACATTGAACAGACCGCTTGCATCTATCTCTGAATTTTGAATCAATAAGCCATGTGAAAGATAGGTAACCTTTTGAATGCATCTTTGATATTTATTAGGTGGTCTACTGGATAAATGCATCGACAATCATTTGTTAACAGAAAAACATGAATACGTACCAGAACTTTATAGGGCATATTAGATGGAATTTGTAGATTTAGTTCAAGTTCATTCATGGTTCATAAAAATTTTCATGACGCTGAATTTATTAGTGTCAGTCATAAAATTTTCTGTTAAAACCAATTTGAGGCCAAGCTTTGACTAGGCAGATTATGGCTTTATGTGGAGCATTTTTTAAATATGGCAGAAGTTCCAAAATGTCCCAGTTTGTTTTGGCATTAATTACATGGCTCTAGTTCCAAAAGGGTCAATGTGGATGGAATATAACTAGTTAGAAACCCATATTTTCATAACGTTAGTTATCAAAATCAAAGAGGTTAACCAACTAGTTAGAAACCCATATTTTCATAACGTTAGTTATCAAAATCAAAGAGGTTAACCAAATTTTGGAGATAATAAAATCGTCCCAAAGTTTTTTAATTTTTTTATTTGTATATTTTTAAATAGTGAAGTTCTAAATGATAAATGTGAATTGTAAGTTTTGAGAGTTAGTTTAAGTGGTTATGAGTTAACCTTAGACTTTTTTCTTCAAATTCAGAGGTCACCAGCTCATCCCTCTTGATCCCCTTAGGAATGGGGTGTGTAACTAATAAATTAAAATGACAAAAAGTTAAGGTTTTGTTTATGGTTTCATAAATCAAGGTAATTTTTAATCAAAATTTTAATGAAATTCTGTGTTCATCTTTGTACTGTATGTACAATTCGACTAGAGATGAGTTCAAACTCATCGCAACAAAGAGCATCAAAGACTAGTAAATATTTCTCTTACTCTATGTTTTTCCAAGGGGATGTCGGGCTCGTGAGTGTTATCACATGATTTTGTATGCAGTCTCCACAAGATCCCAATCTTGTGTAACAATTGAAAGTTTTCCTACCACTCTCACTTAAGTAGATACTTCCCTTGTTTTAATGATGGAAAAATCCAACAACACAAGGGAGGTTTCCTTGGTGACCCCAAGGGATCAAATAACAAGATTAATCGAGCCTACAACCCTGTTAGAATATGATGGATGTGCTCATTTAACCATGTATGTAAATATCACTATTTTCATCCAACCATAGGTCGAAGCTACCACCGAGCACCTTAACTTTGATATAGAATCATTCTGGAAGAAACCCCTAGGCTAGGAGTTATCCATATCATTTTGTAGTCTGAATTGTGTGGGATGGGATCCACACCTCGGGATCTATCATTTGGCCTATTTTGGACTCATTTGGAGACTTCCTTCACTGACCAAATCTAGGGTTTCAGATCCACATGTGGGTGGGGCTTAATTCATTTCTTGGAGAGAGTCGATCCATGAGAGTTTGAGTGTGCTCCTGGAGATTTTGAGCACTCTGTCAGTTCTTGCCTCTACACGACCCACTGCTTGGCATATTTACCGAAAGGACACATCTTTGGCAAAATAGAAGGTCGAATTGTTGAGGCTATTCAGTGTTCCAATAGGGTGTGGCATCTTCCAGCTTGTGGGTTGATACTTCATACGACCCATATCTTTGTTTTATGGGTATTCATGGTATATTCAAATTATGTCATAGTCTCTCTTTGGAGCATTTTAAAGCAGCCTCCCATTCTCGTTATTGATCCATCCTTGGAGACATTCTAGATTACATTCTTCTATTGTATCGCTCCTTCTATTATGAATGAAGATCGTGATCCAACGTTTGGTGTGTCTATTCTATTGGCTGATATTGCATATGGTTGAGGTGCATGTTTTGATTTATCTTCTTGTTTATCGTTGAAAACACACATATAAACCATTAGTATAACCCTAATCACAACCTAAAGGATCATTACAGGCAAAGTGTTTGACAAAATACCACAAACTTAAAGTTTAAATCCATTAATTGAAAACCATGATGTTCCTAATTGGCTTGGGAACATTACAAAATGCCATACAATCGATCCTCAAATCTAATGCATGCAAACATACATTCTGTCACTATTCAAAGGAAAAACAAACAACAAATTTCCCCCCCTTCAAACTTCGCTATTCAAAAATCTCACTTGCTCATTGCCACTACATTCTAAGTTTTGATACCATGTAGAAATTCTAATGACAAAATCACCATAAAAATCCCTCGCTATACACCTAGCAACCTCGAGATAATTGTCTTCTATGAACTCCGAAATGTCTAAACCCACATCTGGTGAAATTACCATAAGCAAAATACACATTGCCAAACATTTTAGCAGCCAGTAATAAACACAATGAACAACAAATCATATTCAATTTAGAAATTTAGGGCAATGTCGTAGAAAACCCAATGAGAGAGATTTATATAGCTTCAGATAACATATCAGCAGAAGCAATACAATTTCTAGCAAGAGAAAAATACCTTACAACACCCAAAACTATCCCAACTTTCTACTTTGGAAAACGCGTCTGTAAAATATTTGTATGGCATAAAATTTTAATTCAAAATTAAACAACATCTAAACATCTTTTTACCAACAAAACCAATTAGAAAATCTACCGATTTACGTAAGTATCGTTGCCTCAAAATCAGGTTCCTCCAAGTCTGCTAAGGGCCAAACAGACAGTACAACCCTTTTTATCAGCGAACAATTACAACAGTCTTCACTCAGGAATTTCTTGTTAAATGTGCCCACTCTCTATTGAGAAATGCACCCTCCTAACTTCCCTCTCTTTCCTCTCTCAAGCTATCTAAAAAATCTCCTTTCCCAATGTCTGCATACCACCCAATGACATTTTTTTCCTCCAAAGTGTCTTTTCACCCTCTCCAACCCTAAATCTAATGGCCAAGATCTAATCTCTCATTTACATCTATCAAGGGTCATGATTCATTCCTCCAAAATAAATCAATTTTAAAATATTAAAGTACATTTTCACTTTTTAACATGAGTATGAAATAAAGTCACTTTAATATTAGAAGGTACATTTTATTAAAAGGTCACTCAAGAAAAGAACCACTTTATCACAACCTCAGAGAAAAAGCCTTGTCAAGTGTCTAGTAGTGTAGGTACAAGGTTACTTCCCATACAAGACACACACATATGGCACTCCTAAGCTAAAAAGCTAACAGCTTCTTCTTTTACACATCGAGATCACCGAATTGGGATGGAGTTTACCTGATTATTTATGCACTATCTCTTATCTCTTCTTCACAAGCCAGACTGTGATTTTAAACAATTATAAAACTGAATATAGATCCATCTTAATCTTGATCTTTAAGCTTGAGGGATAGGAATCAAAATAGGATCTATAAACTTGTACCTTGTTTTTTAATCCCTCATGGTGCTTAGTAGGTCAAGGGTTAAGATGGATATATGCTAATAGATATGGTTTTCTTGGATGCTACTTGTTGATACACATAAAAATACTTTCATAGGGACCATAGTTTTAGATTCACTTGTTTCTCTCTTATTTTTCCATTTATTTTAGATTTAAATCACCTGGTTGCCTTGGTTATCATTCCAATTCAATTGTCTCATGGCCAAGATAGGATATTGTCTTCTTTATTTTTTCAACCATGAAATTGGCAGTGTTGCATTAACTGATCCATAATATCACCTTACTTTTAGAGAAAGTTCCTCCAAAAATTGGCTTCAGTGTTATTTCATATATAATTCACATGTCGATTATGGTTCACTACTTGTGATGAGAATGTAACAAGCGCTTCGCTTGATGCATACACATCAAGGCAATACTTGAGTCACTGAGGAGAAGAGCTCAATTTATGACGGATGGATTTAATAATTGTTGGAATGTAATCTGCAATTTCACTGAAGGTTAGTACATGTTCTCTATTAGACAATGTTGGACTTGTGGTTGTGCTTTATGTTTCAAAATATGAGACACCAATTATTTTGATCCAGGGGCTATGTATTCATTCCCACAAATAAAGTTTCCACCCAAAGATATAACAGCTGCCAAAGAAGCTGGAAAGGCTCCAGATGTATTTTATTGTCTCAAGTTGCTAGAGGCAACAAGAACGTGAATTGTCCCTGGTTCAGGATTTGGTCAAAAACAAGGGTAATATATCTTTATTATCTCCGGTTAAATTTACATACATGTGCAAGTACAAAGTATTTTGGCGATATTCTTTCTTAGACTGTACATCCCTAATCATCAGTTTTACCTAATATTCATGGTATCTACAGAGTTTTCCACTTGAGAACAACAATTTTACCACATGAAGAAGAGATGCCTGAGATAATGAACAATTTTAAGATTTTCAACGATGACTTTATGGAAAAATAAGAAAACTATAGTTGGTCAAGGTTGTAAAGACAACTTTCTGAACGTTCAAACTTTTATGGAGAACACCATGATTTATGTGTTATCTTCATATGACAATGTGGTATATTTTTCAAAGTAGGCATGTCTGGAATTTACAAAAGGAAGTGACTTTGTAGTCTGTTGTATAATTATTTGAATGGGGCTATTGCCTTGTCAATTTTTTTTCCAGTTTCGGTTGAGGACTATGGCTAGCCAAAGCGAATTTGTATCTAAATGTTGTTCGAAATATGTATCATATTTTCATGCAAATCACCTTTATAGACACTATAAATTGTGGATAATAAAAATCATAAATGACTCTGATGTTGTATAATCTGACCCAAATATCCTACTGTTAATCAATGGTTGCATAACAAAGTAACATTGAACAGACTACTTGCATCTATCTCCGAATTTTGAATCAATAAGCCATGTGAAAGATAGGTAACCTTTTGAATGCATATTTGATATTGATTAGTTGGTCTACTGGATAAATGCATCGACAATCATTTGTTAACAGAAAAACATGAATACGTACAATAACTTTATAGGGTATATTAGATGGAATTTGTAGATTTAGTTCAAGTTCATTTATGGTTCATAAAAATTTTCATGACGCTGAATTTATTAGTGTCAGTCATATAATTTTTTGTTAAAACCAAATTGAGCGCAAGCTTTGACTAGGCAGATTATGGCTTTATGTGGAGCATTTTTTAAATATGGTAGAAGTTCCAAAAGGTCCCAGTTTTTTTTGGCATTAATTAAATGGCTCTAGTTCCAAAAGGGTCAATGTGGACAGAATATAACTAGTTAGAAACCCATCTTTTCATAACGTTAGTTATCAAAATCAAAGAGGTTAACCAAGTTTTTGGAGATAATGAAAATCGTCCCAAACATGTTTGCTAATTTTTTATTTGTATATTTTTAAATAGTGAAGTTCTAAATGATAAATGTGAATTGTAAGTTTTGAGAGTTAGTTTAAGTGGTTATGAGTTAGATGTGAGATCTTTCTTAAAATTGGGGAGGTCACCGGTTCAACTCTCTTGATCCCCTTAGGAATGGGGTGCGTAACTAATAAATTAAAATGACAAAAAGTTAAGGTTTTGTTTATGGTTTCATAAATCAAGGTCATTTTTAATCAAAATTTTAATGAAATTCCGTGTTCAATCTTTGTACTATATGCACAATTCCACTAGAGAGATGAGTTCAAACTCATTGCAACAAAGAGCATCAAAGACTAATAAATATTTGATTCAATTTTTCCAAGGGATGTCAGTTCAGGAGTGTTATCACATGATTTGTATGTGTGCAAAGCCCTCCACAAGATCCTAATCTTGTGTAACAATTGGAAGATTGTACCACTATCACTTAAGTAGATACTTCCCTCTTTTTAGTGATCGAAGAAGATCCAACACAAGTGAGGCTTCCCTGGTGACCCGAAGGGATCAAATAACAAGATTAGTCAAGCCTACAACCCCCTATCTTGGTCACCTCAAGGTTAGGTCTAAGTATAGGAGATGTAAGAAATGTAACAAGGTAATTGGTTCACTTGTACAAGACAATAAACAATTTGAAGTATAATATAGACAATTAACAAGTTATATAGCTCAATAATGACCTCTTAGACACTAGATAAACAATAAATCCAATTGTTGTTGCAAATTACAACATTAAGACAATCTATACCAACAATGAATGTTTTGCAAAAACAACAAGTAAAAGTACCTAGATATAACAATTGAGCATGGAAATTAAGCTATCAACATATGCAACAACATCCAATTGCTAGATTTAAATTATAGCAATGGAGAACCTAGATCTCAAAGTTCTCGTCGGACCTCACACACTCCCTTCATGCGGTTTTTGTCGCATCAAGATAGCTACTAGGTTTCACTAATTAAATCTACTTTATGAAATAAAGTCACTTTAATATTAGAAGGTACACTCGCTCTTAGCGAGGGTTGTACTCCCTGCCATCACCATCATCTGATCCCATCACACTATTCTCAATAGGAGATCCCTCTGAACCTGAAGCCATCCTCAATACCTTCACATAACTCGAACCATAAGACATTATGCTAATAGCTACCCTGAACCCTCAGCTCCAAGGAGAATCCACTCCACCTTGGGCATCGATTCGATCACATAAGATGAGCATCTTGCCGATGCTCAGAAGAGACTCCCTCTCTTCTCTCAGAATGTAATACTGAATCCTTGGGCCCACCATAGTGTCAGAAGCCTCTTGCTCGAATCATATCTTGAAGGTTGTCCTCGCAACATGTACAACCTGTCGACCCGATCACCAATCAACTGTTGTTCAACTAGGTCCGCTCACTCCTTGTAGATAAATACATGTCCTCTCTTGAACAATGTATAATATCCATCATTCTCCAAGGCTGAGGCTGAGAGAAAGTTAACCTTCAATCCTAAAACAAAGAGATCTCCATCAAGCTCTAAGAATCCTACATACTCGAGTTAGAATCTAACCCATCCAACTCCACGTACAATTCACACCATACCACCTTCACTCTCCACTAGCCGGTCAAGACCTGTCTCTGTAATAATAAAGAATGCTTTCTAGTTTCGCGTCATGTAGCAAGAGGCTCCATTGTCAACAATCCATCTGAAATCACCCCCAAATCCTCCACTACCGACACTGGATACTAGAGTAACCAAAGAAAATTCCTTATCAAAATTGGAAGAAAATTCCTCCATGGTTATTGTAGTGGATATATTAGGCCCCTCATGTACCTTCCTCTTCTTTTTCTTCTTCTTAGGACAATGAGAAGCAAGATGCCCCAACTGGTTACAACAATAACATCTGGCTTTACTCAAGTCCCTCCCGAAATTTCATTTCTTCTTGCCCTTAGTAGCAAGAGAAAAATTCTCCTCAGCTCTGTCTTCCTTCTGACCATTGCTATGAGACCCCATATGGATCTCCTTCTGAGTGAAGTCATCCCACAACCTCCTCCAATCTTGAAAATTTTCTCGACCCACCACACACTTCACAAAGACATCCCATTCCTTTTTGAAGCTTTTCAAGGCTATCCTCCCCAAATTGGCTTCGGACATGATCTTTCCCACTGCAGCTAACTCGTCATTAACTTGGGATATCCAGGTAAGATAGGATGAAACATCCTCACCCTTATCCATCTTTTCGTCATGCAACTTATCTTTCAACGCCATTTTCCGATTGGCATTCTTAACCTCAAATATATTATTCAAAGTTTCCTACATCTCATAAGTTGTCTTCTTCTCAGATATATGTGGAATGCGAGGGTCCTTCACACCATCCAAAATGATCCTATGAGATTTAGCCTCCTTTACTTCATGCAAATCCAAAGAAAGAGTATCTAATGTGGGAGCCACAACAACATAATTGACATAGTTCCAAATTTTGTTCCCCTTGAGAACAACTGACATCCAGACCTTCCACTGCAAACACTTGGAAATTTCATCCAACCGAACCTCAAATGTAATCCAAACAGCTACATTCCCTCTCACTATTCAAAGCAAAACAAACAACATATTTCACCCCTGCAAATTTGCCCAAAAATCTCACTTGCTCACTGCCACTAGGAGCCCAAGCTTTGATACCGTGTAGAAATTTAATGACAAAATAAGCTTATAAAAAATTATGTCATACACTTAGCAACCTAGAGATAACGGTCTTCTATGAACTCTGAAATGTCTAAACCCACATTCGGAAATTATCATAAGCATAAATACACATTGCCAAGCATTTTAGCAGCGAGATAAACACAATGAACAATCATTCAACTCAGAAATTTAGGCAATGTCAGGGAAAACCCCATTGTGGGGAAACCCAAAGAGAGAGAGAGAGAGAGATTTATATAGCTCCAAGAAAGTACATATGAGCAAAAGCAATACAATTTCTAGCAAGAGAAAAATACCTTACAGCACCCAAAACTGTCCCAACTTTATGCTTTGGAAAACGTGCCCAAAAATAGTTGTATGTCATATACGACCCAACTGAACAACACTAAAAAACGTCCTCTTCACCAACAAAAACCACTAGAAAATTTGCCTCGATTTACATGCAACAATGTTGCCTTGAAATCTGTGCCCTCCCAGCCTATTGTACAGACTGTATAGTATGACCCTCTTTGTCATCCAGTAGCTACAACGGTCTTCACTCAGGAATTTCTTAGGAAACATGCCCACTCTCTCTTGGGAAATGCACCCTCCTAGCTGCCCTCTCTTTCCTCTCTCAAGCTATCTCAGAAATCTCTCAAACTCTTTCTCAATGTGTCTTGCACACTACCCAATGCATTCTTTTATAATCTGAAAGTAGCTCTTCACCTTCTCCAACCCTAAATCTAATGGCCAAGATCTAATCTTGCCTTTACACGATCAAGGGTCATAATTCATTCCCTCCAAAATAAATCACTTTAAAATATTAAAGTACATTTTCACTTTATAACATGAGTGCACTTTATGAAATAAAGTCACTTTAATATTAGAAGGTACACTTTATTAAAAAGTCACTTCAATAAAAGAACCACTTTATCACAACTTTATAAAAACCCATTACAAAGTCAAGTGTCTAGTAGTGTAGGTACAAGGTTACTTCCGCATAAAAGACACACATGCGAAGTACCTCTCGAGCTAAAAATTCAAAAGTTCTCACTTTTTACACATCAGGATATGTCTGGAATCGGGATGGAGTTTATTTGACTGCTTCTGCGCTATCTCTATCTATTCTTCATGCTCTCTTACAATATTTAAATAGTAATTATAAAAACTACCATAGATCCATCTTAATCTTGGATCTATTAATCTTGGAGAGGAATAAAAATATGATCTACAAACTTGTACCTTATTTTTTAATCCCTCATGGTGCTTAATAGGTCAAGGGTTAAGATGAATATATGCTAATAGATATGGTTTGCTTGGATGCTACTTGTTGATACACATAAAAATACTTTTGTAGGGACCATAGTTTTAGATTCACTTGTTTCTCTCTTATTTTTTCATTTATTTTAGATTTAAATCACCTGGTTGCCTTGGTTATCATTGCAATTCAATTGTCTCATGGACAAGATAGGATATTGTCTTCTTTATTTTTTCAACCATGAAATTGGCAGTGTTGCATTAACTGATCCATAATATCACCTTACTTTTAGAGAAAGTTCCTCCAAAAATTGGCTTCAGTGTTATTTTAGATATAATTCACATGTTGATTATGGTTCACTGCTTGTGATGAGAATGTAGCAAACACTTCGCTTGATGCATACACAATAAGGAAATACTTGAGTCATTGAGGAGAAGAGCTCACTTGATGACGGATGGATTTAATAATTGTCGGAATGTAATCTGCAATTTCACTGAAGGTTAGTACATGTTCTCCGTTGGGCAATGTTGGACTTGTGGTTGTGCTTTATGTTTCAAAATATGAAACACCAATTATTTTGATCCTGGGGCTATGTACTCATTCCCACAAATTAAGTTGCCACCCAAAGCTATAGCAGCTGCCAAAGAAGTTGGAAAGGCTCTAGATGTATTTTATTGTCTCAAGTTGCTAGAGGTAACAGGAATGTCCACTGTCCCTGGTTCAGGATTCGGTAAAAAAAAAGGGTAATATGTCTTTATTATCTCTGGTTAAATTTACATTCATGTGCAAGTACAAAGTATTTTGGCGATATTGTTTCTTATACTATTCATCCCTGATCATCAGTTTTACCTAATATTCATGGTATCTATAGGGTTTTTCACTTGAGAACAACAATTTTACCACCTGAAGAAGAGATGCCTGAGATAATGAAAAATTTTAAGATTTTCAACGATGACTTTATCGAAAAATATGAAAATTATAGTTGGTCAAGGCTGTAAAGACAACTTTCTGAACGTTCAAACTTTCATGGAGAACACAATGATTTATGTGTTATCTTCATATTACAATGTGGTATATATTTCAAAGTAGGTCTGTCTAGCATTTATAAAATAAAGTGACTTTGTAGTCTGTTGTGTAATTATTTGAATGGGGCTATTGCCTACTCAATGTTTTTCGGTTTCGGTTCAAGACTCTGGCTAGCCAAACTGAATTTGTATCTAAATGTTGTCTGAAATTTGTTTCATATTTTCATGCAAGTCACCTTTATAGACAATGTAAATTGCGGATCATAAAAATCACAAATGCCTGGAATGTTGTATTGTCTGACCCAAATCTCCTATTGCTAATCAATGGTTGCATAACAAAGCAACATTGAACAAACTGCTTGCATCTATCTCTGATGGAATTTGTAGATTTAGTTCAAGTTCATTCATGGTTCATAAAACTTTTCAGGACGTTGAATTTATTAGTGTCATTCATATAATTTTTTGTTAAAACCAAATTGAGCCCAAGCTTTGACTGGGCAGATTATGGCTTTATGTGGAGCATTTATTAAATATGGAAGAAGTTCCAAAAGGTCCCAGTTTTTTTTGGCATTAATTACATGGCTCTAGTTCCAAAAGGGTCAATGTGGATGGAATATAACTAGTTAGAAACCCATCTTTTCATAACGTTAGTTATCAAAATCAAAGAGGTTAACCAAGTTTTTGGAGATAATGAAATCGTCCCAAAAGTTTTTGCTAATTTTTTATTTGTATATTTTTAAATAGTGAAGTTCTAAATGATAAATGTGAGTTGTAAGTTTTGAGATTTAGTTTAAGTGGATATGAGTTAGATGTGAGATCTTTCTTAAAATTGGGGAGGTCACCGATTCAACTCTCTTGATCCCCTTAGGATTAGGGTGTGTAACTAATAAATTAAAATGATAAAACGTTAAGGTTTTGTTTATGGTTTCATAAATCAAGGTCATTTTTAATCAAAATTTTAATGAAGTTCCATGTTCAGCCTTTGTACTATATGTACAATTCGACTAGAGAGATGAGCTCAAACTCATCGCAACAAAGAGCATCAAAGACTAATAAATATTTGATTTATTTTTTTTCCAAGGGATGTCAGTTCAACAGTGTTATCACATGATTTGTATGTGTGCAAAGCCCTCCACAAGATCCTAATCTTGTGTAACAATTGGAAGTTTCTACCACTATCAATTAAGTAGATACTTACCTCGTTTTAGTGATCAAAGAAGACCCAACACAAGTGAGGCTTCCCTGGTGACCTCAAGGGGTCAAATAACAAGATTAGTCGAGCCTACAACCCCCTATCTTGGTCACCTGAAGGTTAGGTCTAAGTTTAGGAGATGTAAGAAAGGTAACAAGGTAATTAGTTCACTTGTACAAGACAATAAAATTTTTGAAGCATAATATAGACAATGACCAAGTTATCTACCTCAATAATGACCTCTTAGACACTAGATAAACAATAAATCCAATTGTTGTTGCAAATTACAAGATTAGGACAATCTATAACAACAATGAATGTTTTTCAAAAACAACAAGAAAAAGTACCTAGATATAACAATTGAGCATGGAAATTAAGCTATCAACATATGCAACAACATTCAACTGCTAGATTTAAATTATAGCAGGGGAGAACCTAGATCTCAAAGTTCCCGTTCGACCTCACACACTCCCTTCATGCGGTTTCCCTCACATCAAGATAACTACTATCAAGGTTTCCCTAGTTAAAGCTACTTTATGAAATAAAGTCGCTTTAATATCAGAAGGTACACTTTATTAAAAAGTCACTTTAACAAAAGAACGACTTTATCACAACTTTATAAAAACCCATTACAAAGTCAAGTGTCTAGTAGTGTAGGTACAAGGTTACTTCCGCATATAAGACACACATGCGGAGTACCTACCAAACTAAAAATCTAACACTCCCTCTTAATGAGGTATGTACTCACTGCCATCACCATCATCTGATCCCATCACACTATTCTCAGTAGAATCTYCCTCTGAACCTAAAKCCATCCTCAACACCTACACATAACTCGAACCATAAGAGATTCTCCTAACAACTACCTTGAACCYTGAGCTCCAATGAGAATCCACTCSACCCTGGGCATTGGTTCAATCACACCAGCTGAGCCTCCTGCCRGTGCTTAGAAGAGACTCTCTCTCTTCTCTCGGAATGCAAGAATGAATCCTTGGGCCCATCGCAGTCTCAAGAGCCTCTTGCTCCTCATCCGATGTTGAGTCATATCCTGAAGGTTTTCCTCGCAACATGTACAACCTGTCGACTCAATCACCAATCAACTGTGGTTCAACCGGGTTTGCTCCCTCCCTGTAGATAAATATATGTCCTCTCTTAAACAATGTACAATATCGATCATTCTCCAAGGCTAAGAATGAGAGAAAGTTAACCCTCCATCTTAAAACAAAGAGAACTCCATCAAGCTCCAAGAATCCTCCATACTCGAGTCAGAATATAACCCTTCCAACTCCACGTACAACTCACACCATACCACCTTCGCTCTCCACCAATCGATCAAGACCTGTGTCTATGATAATAAGGAATGCTTATCAGTTTCACGTCATGTGACAAGAAGCTCCACTGTCAACAATCCATCTGAAATCACCCCCAAATCCTCCACTACCGACATTGGATACTAGAGTAACCAAAGAAACTTCCTTATCAAAATTGGAAGAAAAGTCCTCCTTCGCTGTTGCAGTGGCTGTATTAGGCCCCTCCTGTACCTTCCTCTTCTTATTATTCTTCTTAGGACACTGAGAACCAAGATACCCCAACTGGTTACAACAATAACATTTGGCTTTACTCAAGTCCCTCCCGAAATTTCCTTTCTTCCTACTCTTAGCAGCAAGAGAAACATTCTCCTCATCTTTTTCTTCCTTTTGACCACTACTATGAGACCCCATATGGATCTCCTTCTAAGTTAATTCATCCCACAACCTGCTCCAATCTGGAAAATTTTCTCGACCCACCACACACTTCACAAGGACATCCCATTCCTTTTTGAGGCCTTTCAAGGCTATCCTCCCCAACTCGGCTTCATAGATGATCTCTCCCACTGTAGCAATCTTGTCATTAACTTGGGATAGATGGGTAAGATAGGATGCAATATCGTCACCCTTATCCATGTTCGAGTCATGCAACTTATCTTTCAAGGCCATCTTTCGATTGGCATTCTTAGCCTCAAATAAATTATTCAAACTTTTCGACATCTCATAAGTTGGCTTCTTCTCAGATATATGTGGAATGAGAGGGTCCTTCACATGATCAAGAATGATCCTCTAAGATTTGGCCTCCTTTACTTCATGCAAATCGAAAGCAATAGTATCTGATGTGGGAGCCACAACAACATAACTGACATAGTTCCAAATCTTGTTCTCCTTGAGAACAACTGACATCCAGACCTTCCACTGCAAATACTTTGAAATGTCATCCAACCAATCCCCAAATCTAATGCATGCAACTACATTCCCTCTCACTATTCAAAGGAAAAAAAACAACAGATTCCCCCCCTTCAAACTTGCCCAAAAATCTCACTTGCTCACTTCCACTAAGAGCCCAAGCTTTGATACCATGTAGAAATTTAATGACAGAATCAACTTATGAAAAATTATGTCATACAGTTGGCAACCTAGAGATAACTGTCTTCTATGAACTCTGAAATGTCTAAACCCACTTTCAGAAATTACCATAAATAGAAATACACATTGCCAAGCATTTTAGCAACAGAATAAACACAATGAACAACAATCATTCAACTCATAAATTTAGGCAATGTCAAGGAAAACCCCAATGTGGGGAAACCCAATGAGAGAGAGAGAGAGATTTATATAGCTCCAGGAAAGTACATATGAGCAGAAGCAATACAATTTCTAGCAAGAGAAAAATACCTTACATCACCCAAAACAAATATAACTCCATCAAGCTCCAAGAATCCTCCATACTCGAGTAAGAACCTAACCCTTCCAAATCCATGTACAACTCACACCATACCATCTTCCCTCTCCACCTTCCAGTTAGGACCTATCTCTGTGATAATAAGGAATGCTTTCCAGTTTCGCATCATGTGACAAGAGGATCCATTGTCAACAATCCATCTGAAATCACCTCCAAATCCTCAACTACCGACACTAGATACTAGAGTAACCAAAGAAAATTCCTTATCAAAATTGGAAGAAAAGTCCTCCATGGTTGTTGTAGTGGATGTATCAGGCCCCTCCTATACCTTCCTCTTCTTCTCAGGACACTGAGAAGCAAGTTTCCCCAATGGGTTACAATAGTAACATCTGGCTTTACTCAAGTCCCTCTCGGAATTTCCTTTCTTCTTTATCTTAGCAGTAAGAGAAACATTCTCCTCATCTTTGTCTTCCTTCTGACCACTACTATGAGATCCCATCTGGATCTCCTTCTGAGTGAAGTCGTCCCACAACCTGCTCCAATCTGGAAAATTTTCTCGACCCACCAAACACTTCACAAATACATCCCATTCCTTTGTGAATCCTTTCAAGGCTATCCTCCACAACTCGGCTTCGGAGATGATCTCTCCCACTGCAGCTAACATGTCCTTAACTTGGGCTAGCTGGGTAACATATGATGCAACATCCTCACCCTTATCCATCTTCAAGTCATGCAACTTATCTTTCAAGGTCATCTTCCTATTGACATTTTTAGCCTCAAATAAATTCTTCAAATCTTCCCACATCTCATAAGTTGTCCTTTTCTTAGATATATGTGGAATGAGAGGGTCCTTCACACCATCCAGAATGATCCTCTAAGCTTGGCCTCCTTTACTTCATGCAAATACAAAGCAACAGTATTTGATGTGGGAGGCACAACAACAGAAATGATATAGTTCCAAATCTTGTTCTCCTTGAGAACATCTGACATCCAGACCTTCCACTACAAATAATTGGAAATGTG
>SNQJ01S0038709.1:56851-86084 GCA_010110895.2 Picea sitchensis
TTGAGGGTTTTGACTTAACAAACACTAGAGGACGATTCAATGGTGAAATATTCCACCTATCTTGTCTCAAGCTTGGTCTTGGGGATGCAATACTCTCCCACACCATTCTAGTTCAGATCTACATCAATGTAGGGGGGTTCTACACTAGCCTAAGGAACATGAAAAGAAGGAGGGCGCACCCTTGGGGGTTTCCAGCAAGGGGGGCACACCATTCTTTGAGGGAAGTTCGTTCCAAGGGATTGGAAGGGCTTCAACAGATTCTAGCACCTGGGTTTTCATTGCAAGGGCTTGGTCATTATATCTAGTGCATTTTGGAGGAGTTTCATGTGCCATTTGATTTATTGGATGCATTGGACGAATTGGAGAGAAGGAGGGCAATTTTTAGATTCAGATCTATTCTGTTTGTGGGAGTTATACCTCGGATCTGACCCTGAGACTTAACCTAGTGACTTGCAGTGTCCCGATCTATCTTTCTAGAAAGTTTCATGGCATTTGGAGGCCTCCTTCATTAGGGACGAATTATTGAGCACATTTAGGGTTCCAGGACGACTCAACTTCATTGGAGGATTCAACATTTGGAGGAGTTATCCATATCATTTCAGCCTGAGACTTCAGGAGGGTAATCCTATCACCCCGATCTATCATTTGGCCAAGTTTGGACTCATTTTAAGGCTTCTTTCAGTTGGGCCAAATTATCTAGGGTTTCAGGCATCCAGGGGGCCACCCCATTTCTTGGAGGAGAGTCAGATCCATGAGTTTGAGTGGGATCTTGGAGATTTGATCACCTGGGTTGTCCTTGCCTTTACACGATCTACTGTTTGGAATATTTACTAGAGTGATTGGACATCTTTGGCAGCAGGGCCGAATTGTTGAGGCTATTCAGTGTTCTAGCAGGGCGTGGCACCTTCCAGCTTGAGGGTTGGCACTTCATATGGCCTAGATATTTGTTGTATGGGTATTCATGGTATATTCAGCCTTTGGAGGCTTATAGTATCTTCTTGGAGCATTTTGCAGGAACTCCTATTCTGTTATTGGATCCATCTGTTGAGCATTCCAGATCTACATCTTCATTGTATCAGGTTCTTCTATTATGAATGAAGATTAGATCTGAAACATGTTTGGGTGTCTATTCCATTGTTGATCCTAAATATGGTTGAGGTATGTTCCAATGCTTTATCATCTTGTTTATCATTGAAAACACACATATAAACCATCAGTATAACCCTAAGCGCAACCTAAAGGATCACTGTAAGCAAAGTGTTTGACAAAATACCACAACCAGTAAACGTTTAAAAAGACACCAAAACCATGATGTTCCTTGCATATTGGCTATGGAACATTACAAAATGTCATCCAACCGATCCTCAAATCTAATGCATGCAACCACATTCCCTCTCACTATTCAAAGGAAAACAAACATCAGATTTTCCCCATTCAAACTTGCCCAAAAATCTCACTTGCTCACTTCCACTAAGAGCCCAAGCTTTGATACCATGTAAAAATTTAATGAAAAAATCATCTTATAAAAAATTCTGTCATACACTTAGAAACCTAGAGATAACTGTCTTCTATGAACTTTGAAATGTCTAAACCCACATACAACTCACACCATACCACCTTCGCTCTCCACCAGCTGATCAGGACCTGTGTCTATGATAATAAGGAATGCTTATCAGTTTCGCGTCATGTGACAAGAAGCTCCACTTCCAACAATCCTTCTGAAATCACCCCCAAATCCTCCACTACCGACACTAGATACTAGAGTAACCAAAGAAAATTCCTTATCAAAATTGGAAGAAAAGTCCTCCTTGGCTATTGTAGTGGCTATGTTAGGCCCCTCATGTACCTTCTTCTTCTTCTTCTTCTTCTTAGGACATTGAGAAGCAAGATGCCCCAACTGGTTACAACAATAACATTTGGCTTTACTCAAGTCCCTCCCGAAATTTCCTTTCTTCTTTATCTTAGTAGCAAGAGAAACATTCTCCTCATATTTTTCTTCCTTCTGACCACTACTATGAGACCCCATATGGATCTCCTCCTAAGTTAAGTCATCCCACAACCTGCGCCAATCTGGAAAATTTTCTCGACCCACCACACACTTCATAAACACATCCCATTCCTTTTTGAGGCCTTTCAAGGCTATCCTCCCCAACTCGGCTTCATAGATGATCTCTCCCACTACAACTAACTCATCATTAACTTGGGATAGACGGGTAAGATAGGATGCAATATCCTCACCCTTATCCATCTTCGAGTCATGCAACTTATCTTTCAAGGCCATCTTTCGATTGGCATTCTTAGCCTCAAATAAATTATTCAAACTTTCCCACATCTCATAAGTTGTCTTCTTCTCATATATATGTGGAATGAGAGGCTCCTTCACACCATCAAGAATGATCCTCTGAGATTTGGCCTCCTTTACTTCATGCAAATCCAAAGCAATAGTATCTCATGTGGGAGCCACAACAACATAACTGACATAGTTCCAAATCTTGTTCTCCTTAAGAACAACTGACATCCATAACTTCCACTGCAAATACTTGGAAATGTCATCCAACCGATCTCCAAATATAATGCATGCAGCTACATTCCCTCTCACTATTCAAAGGAAAACAAACAACAGATTCCCCCCCTTCAAACTTGCCCAAAAATCTCACTTGCTCACTTCCACTAAGAGCCCAAGCTTTGATACCATGTAGAAATTTAATGACAAAATCAGCTTATGAAAAATTATGTCATACACTTAGCAACCTAGAGATAATTGTCTTCTATGAACTCTGAAATGTCTAAACCCACTTTCAAAAATTACCATAAGTAGAAATACACATTGTCAAACATTTTAGCAGTAGAATAAACACAATGAACAAAAATCATTCAACTCAAAAATTTGGGCAATGTCAGGGAAAACCCCAATGTGGTGAAACCCAATGAGAGAGAGAGAGAGATTTATATAGCTCCAGGAAAGTACATATCAGCAGAAGCAATACAATTTATAGCAAGAGAAAAATACCTTACATCACCCAAAACAAATATAACTCCATCAAGCTCCAAGAATCCTCCATACTCGAGTAAGAAACTAACCCTTCCAACTCCACGTACAAATCACACCGTACCACCTTCCCTCTCTAGCTGCCGGTCAGGACCTATCTCTGTGATAATAAGGAATGCTTTCCAGTTTCACGTCATGTGACAAGAGGATCCACTGTCAACAATCCATCTGAAATCACCTCCAAATCCTCCACTACCGACACTGGATACTAGAGTAACCAATAAAAATTCCTTATCAAAATTGGAAGAAAAGTCCTCCATGGCTGTTGTAGTGGCTGTATCAGGCCCCTCCTGTACCTTCCTCTTCTTCTTCTTCTTCTCAGAACATTGAGAAGCAAGTTTCCCCAACGGGTTAAAATAGTAATATCTGGCTTTACTCAAGTCCCTCTCGGAATTTCCTTTCTTCTTTCTCTTAGCAGCAAGAGAAACATTTTCCTCATCTTTGTCTTCCTTCTGACCACTGCTATGAGACCCCATCCAAATCTCCTTCTGAGTGAAGTCATCCCACAACCTGCTCCAATCTGGAAAATTTTCTCTACCCACCAAACACTTGACAAAGACATCCCATTCCTTTGTGAAGCCTTTCAAGGCTATCCTCCGCAACTCGACTTCACAGATGATCTCTCCCACTGCAGCTAACATGTCCTTAACTTGGGCTAGCCGGGTAATATAGGATGCA
The DNA here is from genome assembly GCA_010110895.2 of Picea sitchensis. Classification (NCBI taxonomy): domain Eukaryota; kingdom Viridiplantae; phylum Streptophyta; class Pinopsida; order Pinales; family Pinaceae; genus Picea; species Picea sitchensis. Next base: position 60,579 of record SNQJ01S0038709.1, read on the forward strand.
ACATCCTCACCCTTATCCATCTTCGAGTCATGCAACTTATCTTTCAAGGCCATCTTCCAATTGACATTTTTAGCCTCAAATAAATTCTTCAAAGTTTCCCACATATCATAAGTTGTCTTTTTCTTAGATATATGTGGAATGAGAGGGTCCTTCACACCATCCAGAATGATCCTCTAAGCTTGGCCTCCTTTACTTCATGCAAATACAAAGAAACAATATCTGATGTGGGAGCCACAACAACAGAACTGATATAGTTCCAAATCTTTTTCTCCTTGAGAACAACTTACATCCAAACCTTCCACTACAAATACTTGGAAATGTGTAATGTCCCTACCTTGGGACATCATTACAGTACAGGGGGTTATGATGACTAGAGTATCCAGATGGAGGTTATAGCGAGTACAAGGATTATTGAGAGGCATTTTGGGATCTGGATTGCATCGCTCATCCCATTTCATCATTATGATCCATTCCACATAGGTTGGTTTTGGTTCTGTTGCATTTCGACGATTTCCATGATTTTGAGTATCTTGAGCTATAAGTTAATTAAATTCATTGAAGAGGTCATTTTGGGCACATTACTTGGAGGAACCTCTTAGTGTGATATCTCATTTCAATCGAGAGGCAAAACACTATAGGATGAGATAGTGAGAAGTGGCTTTCAGTGGCCAGGGAAGCCACAAAAAGAGATAAGGCACTTTTTAGAGATAAAAAAGTTAATTAATTAATTAAAGTGATTTAATTAAATAATTAAATATTAATAAAATGAAAGTCACTTTGGAGGGACAAGGTGAGCAAGAAGTATAAAGGAAAGGAAAGGGCCTCTATTCATTCATTCATGTATGTTTATCATTTTGATATCTGGCGTCTAGCTAGAGGGCCCATCTCTTGGGGGTTTTGAGTGTCTTGACTTAACAAACCCTAGAGGACGATTCAATGGTGAAATATTCCACCTATCTTGTCCCAAGCTTGGTCTTGGGGATGCAATACTCTCCCACACCATTCTAGTTCAGATCTACATCAGTGCAGGGGGGTTCTACACTAGCCTAAGGCACATGAAAAGAAGGAGGGCGCACCCTTGGGGGTTTCCAGCAAGGGGGGCGCACCATTCTTTGAGGGAAGTTCGTTCCAAGGGATTGGAAGGGCTTCAACAGATTCTATCACATGGGTTTTCATTGCAGGGGCTTGGTCATTAGATCTAGTGCATTCCAGAGGAGTTTCATGTGCCATTTGATTTATTGGATGCATTGGACGAATTGGAGAGAAGGAGGGCAATTTTGAGATTCAAATCTATTCCGTTTGGGGGAGTTATACCTCATATCTGACCCTGAGACTTCACCTAGTGACTTGCAGTGTCCCGATCTATCTTTCTAGAAAGTTTCAGGGCATTTTCAGGCCTCCTTCATCATGGACGAATTATTAGGCACATTTAGGGTTTCAGGAGGGCGTAACTTCATTGGAGGATTCAACATTTGGAGGAGTTATCCATATCATTTCATCCTGAGACTTCAGGCGGGGGATCCTATCAGCTCGATCTATCATTTGGCCAAGTTTGGACTCATTTTAAGGCTTCTTTCAGTTGGGCCAAATTATCTAGGGTTTCAGGCATCCACGGGGCCACACCATTTCTTGGACGAGAGTCAAATCCATGAGTTTGAGTGGGATCTTGGAGATTTGAGCACCTGGGTTGTTCTTGCCTTTACACGATCTACTGTTTGGAATATTTACTGGAGTGATTGGACATCTTTGGCAGCAGGGCCGAATTGTTGAGGCTATTCAGTGTTCTAGCAGGGCGTGGCACCTTCCAGCTTGAGGGTTGACACTTCATATGGCCCAGATCTTTCTTGTATGGGTATTCATGGTATATTCAACCTTTGGAGGCTTATAGTATCTTCTTGGAGCATTTTGTAGCATCTCCTATTCTGTTATTGGATCCATCTGTTGAGCATTCCAGATCAACATCTTCATTGTATCGGGTTCTTCTATTATGAATGAAGATCAGATCTGAATCATGTTTGGGTGTCTATTCTATTGTTGATCCTAAATATGGTTGAGGTATGTTTCAGTGCTTTATCATCTTGTTTATCGTTGAAAACACACATATAAACCATCAGTATAACCCTAAGCGCAACCTAAAGGATCATTGTAAGCAAAGTGTTTGACAAAATACCACAACCAGTAAACGTTTAAAAAGACACCAAAACCATGATGTTCCTTACATATTGGCTTGGGAACATTACAAAATGTCATCCAACCGATCCTCAAATCTAATGCATGCAACCACATTCCCTCTCACTATTCAAAGAAAAACAAACATCAAATTCCCCCCCTTCAAACTTGCTCAAAAATCTCACTTGCTCACTGCCACTAAGAGCCCAAGCTTTGATACCATGTAAAAATTTAATGAAAAAATCATCTTATAAAAAATTCTGTCATACACTTAGCAACCTAGAGATAACTGTCTTCTATGAACATTGAAATGTCCAAACCCACATTCATAAACTACCATAAGCAAATATACACATTGCCAAGCATTTTAACAGCAGAATAAACACAATGAACAACAATCATTCAACCTAGAAATTTAGGTAATGTCATGGAAAACCCCAATGTGGGGAAACCCAATGAGAGATAGAGAGAGAGAGAGAGAGAGAGAGAGAGAGAGAGAGATTTATATAGCTTCAGGAAAGTACATATCAGCAGAAGCAATACAATTTCTAGCAAGAGTAAAATACCTTACAACACCCAAAATTGTCCCAACTTTCTTCTTTGGAAAATGTACCTAGAAATAATTGTATGGCATGTACGACTCAACTAGACAATGCTAAAAAACGTCCTCTCCACCAACAAAAACCACTATAAAATATTCCTCGATTTACGTGCAACAATGTTGCCTCAAAATCCATGCCCTCCTAACCTGTTCTACAAACTGTACAGTACGACCCTCTTTATCAGCCAACAATGACAACAATCTTCACTTAGGAATTTCTTGGGAAATGTGCCCACTCTCTCTTGGGAAATGTGCCCTCCTAGCTTCCCTCTCTTTGCTCTCTCAAGCTATCTCAAAAATATATCAAACTCTTTCTCAATGTGTCTTGCACAGTACCCAATGCATTCTTTTATAATCTAAAAGTAACTCTTCACCTTCTCCAACCCTAAATCGAATGGCCAAGATCTAATATTGCCTTTACATGATCAAGGGTTATGATTCATTCTCTCCAAAATAAATCACTTTAAAATATTAAAGTACATTTTTACTTTATAACATAAGTGCACTTTATGAAATAAAGTCACTTTAATATTAAAATGTACACTTTATTAAAAGTCACTTCAATAAAAGAACCACTTTATCACAACTTTATAAAAACCCATTACAAAGTCAAGTGTCTAGTAGCGTAGGTACAAGGTTACTTCCGCATACAAGACACACATGTGAAGTACCTCTCGAGATAAAAAGCTAACAATTCTTACTTTTTACACATTAGGAGATGGATGGAATCGCGATGGAGTTTATTTGACTTCTTCTGCACTATCTCTATCTACTCTTCATGCTCTCTTACTGTATTTAAACAATAATTATAAAAACTACCATAGATCCATCTTAATCTTGGATCTATTAAGCTTGGAGAGGAATCAAAATAGGATCTATAAACTTGTACCTTGTTTTTTAATCCCTCATGGTGCTTAGTAGATCAAGGGTTAAGATGGATATATGCTAATAGATATGGTTTTCTTGGATGCTACTTGTCAATACACATAAAAATACTTTCGTAGGGACCATAGTTTTAGATTCACTTGTTTCTCTCTTATTTTTCCATTTATTTTAGATTTAATTCACCTGGTTGCCTTGGGTATCTTTCCAATTCAATTGTCTCATGGACAAGATAGGATATTGTCTTCTTTATTTTTTCAACCATGAAATTGGCAGTGCTGCATTAACTGATCCATAATATCACCTTACTTTTAGAGAATGTTCCTCCAAAAATTGGCTTCAATGTTATTTCAGATATAATTCACATGTTGATTATGGTTCACTGCTTGTGATGAGAATGTAACAAATGCTTCGCTTGATGCATACACAACAAGGCAATAATTGAGCCACTGAGGAGAAGAGCTTACTTGATGACAAATGGATTTAATAATTGTCGGAATGTAATATGCAATTTCACTGAAGGTTAGGAAATGTTCTCCGTTAGGCAATGTTGGACTTGTGGTTGTGCTTTATGTTTCAAAATATGAGACACCAATTATTTTGATCCAGAGGCTATGTACTCATTCCCACAAACAATATTTCCACCCAAAGCTATAGCAGCTGCCAAAGAAGCTGGAAAGGCTCCAGATGTATTTTATTGTCTCAAGTTGCTAGAGGCAATAGGAATGTCCACTGTCCCTAGTTCAAGATTTGGTCAAAATTAAGGGTAATATATCTTTATTATCTCTGGTTAAATTTACATACATGTGCAAGTACAAAGTATTTTAGAGATATTATTTCTTAGACTATACATCCCTAATCATCCATTTTACCTAATATTCATGCTATCTACAGGGTTTTCCACTTGAGAACAACAATATTACCACTTGAAGAAGAGATGCTTGAGATAATGAACAAGTTTAATATTTTCAACGATGAATTTATGGGAAAATATGAAAATTATAGTTGGTCAAGGCTGTAAAGACAACTTTTTGAACGTTTAAACTTTCATGGAGAACACAATGATTTATGTGTTATCTTCATTTTACAATGTGGTATATATTTCAAGGTAGGCATGTCTAGCATTTATAAAAGGAAGTGAATTTGTAGTATGTTGTGTAATTATTTGAATGGGGCTATTGCCTAATCAATTTTTTTTGGTTTCAGTTCAGGACTTTGGCTAGCCAAACCGAATTTGTATCTAAATGTTGTCTGAAATCTGTTTCATATTTTCATGCAAGTCACCTTTATAGACACTGTAAATTGTGGATCATAAAAATCATAAATTCCTACGATGTTGTATAGTCTGACCCAAATCTCCTACTGTTAATCAATGGTTGCATAACAAAGTAACATTGAACATACATCTTGAATCTATCTCCGAATTTTGAATCAATAAGCCATGTGAAAGATAGGTAACCTTTTGAATGCATGTTTGATATTGATTAGGTGGTCTACTAGATAAATGCATCGACAATCATTTGTTAACAGAAAAACATGAATACGTACAAGAAATTTATAGGGTATATTAGATGTAGTTTGTAGATATAGTTCAAATTCATTCATGGTTCATAAAATTTTTCAGGACGCTGAATTTATTAGTCTCAATCTTACAATTTTCTATTAAAACCAAATTGAGCCCAAGCTTTGACTAGGTATATTATGGCTTTATGTGGAGCTTTTTAAAATATGGTAGAAGTTCCAAAAGGTCCCAATTTTTTTTGGCATTAATTACATGGCTCTAGTTCCAAAAGGGTCAATGTGGATGGAATGTAACTACTTAGAAACCCATATTTTCATAACGTTAGTTATCAAAATCAAAGAGGTTAACCAAGTTTTTGGAGATAATGAAAATCGTCCCAAACGTTTTTGCTAATTTTTTATTTGTATATTTTTAAATAGTGGAGTTCTAAATGATAAATGTGAATTGTAAGTTTTGAGAGTTATTTTAAGTGGTTATGAGTTAGATGTGGGATATTTCTTAAAATTTGGGAGGTCACCGGTTCAACTCTCTTGATACCCTTAGGATTAGGGTGTGTAACTAATAAATTAAAATGACAAAAAGTTAAGGTTTTGTTTATGGTTTCATAAATCAAGGTAATTTTTAATCAAATTTTTAATGAAATTTCTTGTTCAATCTTTGTACTATATGTACAATTCGACTAGAGAGATGAGTTCAAACTCATCGCAACAAAGAGCATCAAAGACTAATAAATATTTAATTTATTTTTTTCCAAAAGATGTAAGTTCTGGAATGTTATCACAAGATTTGTTTGTGTGAAAATCCCTCCACAAGATCCTAATCTTGTGTAACAATTGGAAGTTTCTACCACTATCACTTAATTAGATACCTCCCTTGTTTTAGTGATCGAAGAAGATCCAACACAAGTGAGGCTTCCATGGTGACCTCAAGGGATCAAATAACAAGATTAGTCAAGCTTACAACCGCCTATCTTGGTCACCTGAAGGTTAGGTCTAAGTCTAGGAGATGTAAGAAAGGTAACAAGGTAATTGGTTCACTTTTACAAGACAATAAACAATTTGAAGCATAATATAGACAATTACCAAGTTATATAGCTCAATAATGACCTCTTAGACACTAGATAAACAATAAATCCAATTGTTGTTGCAAATTACAACATTAAGACAATCTACAACAACAATGAATGTTTTGCAAAAACAACAAGAAAAAGTACCTAGATATAACAATTAAGCATGGAAATTAAACTTTCAATATATGAAACAACATCCAATTGCTAGATTTAAATTATAGCAAGGGAGAACCTAGATCTCAAAGTTCCCGTTTGACCTCACATACTCCCTTCATGCGGTTTCCCTCGCATCAATATAGCTACTATCAAGGTTTCCCTAATTAAAGCTACTTTATGAAATAAAGTCACTTTAATATTAGAAGGTACACTTTATTAAAAAGTCACTTTAATAAAAGAACCACTTTATCACAACTTTATAAAAAACCATTAGAAAGTCAAGTGTCTAGTAGTGTAGGTACAAGGTTACTTCCGCATACAAGACACACATGCGGAGTACCTCCCGAACTAAAAAGATAACACTCCCTCTTAGAGAAGGATGTACTCGCTTCCTTCACCATCATCTGATCCCATCACACTATTCTCAGTTGGAGCTTCCTCTGAACCTGGAGCCATCTTCAACACCTGCACATAACTTGAACAATAAGACATTCTCCTGATAACTACCCTGAACCCTGAGCTCCAAAGAGAATCCACTCCACCCTGGGCATCGGTTCAATCACACCAGCTGAGCCTCCTGTCGGTGCTTAGAAGAGATTCCCTCTCTTCTCTCGAAATGCAATACTAAATCATTGGGCCCACTGCAGGCTCAGGAACCTCTTGCTCCTCATCCGACACTGAATCATATCCTAAAGGTTGTACTCGCAACATGTACAACCTGTCCACCCAATCACCAATCAACTGTGGTTCAACCAAACCAATCCCTCCCTATATTTAAATACATGTCCTCTCTTGAACAATGCACAATATCGATCATTCTCCAAGGCTGATACTGAGAGACAGTTAACCCTTAATCCTAAAACAAAGAGAACTCCATCAAGCTCCAAGAATCCTCCATACTCGATTCAGAATCTAACCCTTCCAACTCCACGTACAACTCACACCATATCACCTTCACTGTCCACCAGTCGGTCAGGACCTATCTTTGTGATAATAAGGAATGCTCACTAGTTTTGCGTCATGTGAGAAGAGGCTCCACTGTCAACAATCCATTTGAAATCACCCTCAAATCCTGCACTACCGACACTGGATACTAGAGTAACCAAAGAAAATTCCTTATCAAAATTGGAAGAAAAATCCTCCATGGCTGTTGTAGTGGCTGTATCAGGCCCCTCCTAATTGCAAATGGTCATGATCCATCTTTGTGATATTAAGGAATGCTCACTAGTTTTAAGGGCCATGTGACAAGAGGCTTCACTGCCAACAATCCATTTGAAATCACCCCCAAATCCTCCGTGATCACCGGCTAATCGATACTAGGGTAACCAAAGAAAATTTCTTATCAAAATTGGAAGAAAACCTCCATGGTCAAGTAGTGGTCAGACAGCCCCTCCCTGTATCTTCCTCTCTTTTCTTCTTCTTAGGGACACTCGAGAAGCATGCCCTAACTGGTTACAATAGTAACATCTAGCTTTACTCAGGTCCCTCCCAGAACTTCCTTTCTCTTGCTCTTTTAGCGTTAAAGAGAAACATTATCCTCATTTTTGTCTTCCTTCTGACCACTAATATGAGACCCCATCCAGATATCCTCCCGAGTGAAGTCGTCCCACAACCCGCCTTCAATATGGAAAAATTTTCAACTCAACACACTTCACAAAGACATCCCATTCCTTTCTGAAGTTCTGCCATCTCCTAAATCGGCTTCATAGATGATCTCTCCCATTGCAGCTAACACGTCCTTAACTTGGGATAGCTAGGTAAGATAGGATGCAACATCCCTACATATCCATCTTCGAGTCATGCAACTTATCTCTCAAGCCCATCTTCCTATTGACATTCTAAATTTTGGAAGCCAAATTATTCAAAGTTTCCCACATCTCATAAGTTGTCTTTTTATTAGATATATGTGGAATGAGAGGGTCCTTCACACCATCTAGAATGATCCTCTAAGATTTTGCCTCCTTTACTTCATGCAAATACAAAGAAACAACATCTGTTGTGGGAGCCACAACAAAATAACTGACATAGTTCCAAATCATGTTCTTGAGAACAATCGACATCCGGACCTTCCACTGCAAATACATGGAAATGCCATCCAATCGACCCTCAAATCTAATGCATGCAACCACATTCCCTCTCACTTATTCAAAGGAAAACAAACAATGGATTCCCCTTGAACTTCTGCCCAAAAATCTCAGTTGCTCACTGCCAGTAAGAGCCCAAGCTTTGATACCATGTAGAAATTCTAATACAAAATCAGCTTATAAAAATTATGTCATATATTTAGCAACCTAGAGATAATTGTATTCTATGAACTCCTCTGAAATGTCTAAACCTACATTCATAAATTACCATAAGAAATGCACACACAAGATTTTGCAATGGAATAAACTTAATGAACAACAATCATTCAACCTAGAAATTTAGGCAATGTTAGGGAAAACCCCAATGTGGGAAAGACAATGAGAGAGAGAGATTTATATAGATTCAAGAAAGCACATATCACCAGAAGCACTACAATTTCTAGCAAGAGAAAATACCTTACAACACCAAAAACTGTCCCAACTTTTCTGCTTTGGAAAACGTTCCCATAAATAGTTGTATGGAATGTACCTAATCTAACCGAACAACACTCCTAAAACATTCTCTTCACCACCAATAATCCACTAAGAAAATATGCTCTCGATTTGGCGTGAAACAATGTTGCCCAAACGATGTCTCCCAAAATTACAGGTAATGAATTCTACATTTATGACCCTCTTTATCAAATGTAATTAACTACAATGTAGCCTCCACTTAAGAATTTCAAACGTGGCTCACTCTCTCTCTCTTGGGAAATTCCTCCTCCTAGTTGCCCTTTCTTTCCTCTCAAGTTATCTCAAAAAATCTCAAACTCTTTCTCAATGTTCCTTGCACACTACCCACTGCATTCTTTATAAATCCTGTAGTAACTCTTCACCTTCTCCAACCCTAAATCTAATGGCCAAGATCTAATCTCGCTTTACATGATCAAGGGTCATGATTCATTCCTCCAAAATAAATCACTTCTTTAAAATACAAGTACATTTTCACTTTATAACAGGCAAAATTTTTTTATGAAATAAAGTCACTTTTAATGTTAGAAGGGTACACTTTTGTCCAGCCTTTTATCACAAATTTATGTCCCATTACAAGGTCAAGTGTTTAGTTGTGTAGGTACAAGGTTACTTCTTCATACAAGACACACATGCTAAGTGGCCTCCAGTTACATAGTAGTTCTTACTTTGGCTAATACCGTGAGATGACCTATTAGGATGAATTTTTATTTGACCCGCTTCTCAAGGCTATATCTCATCTATTCTTCATGCTCTCTATGTATTTAAACAATAATTAGGTACCTGAGCCATAGACCATCTAATCTTGGATCTATTAAGCTTTAGGAGGAATCAAAATAGGATCTATAAACTTGTACCTTGTTTTTTAATCCCTCATGGTGCTTATTAGGTTAAGGGTTAAGATGGATATATGCTAATAGATATGGTTTTCTTGGATGCTACTTGTTGATACACATAAACATATTTTTGTAGGGACCATAGTTTTATATTCACTTGTTTCTCTCTTAATTTATTTCATTTATTTTAGATTTAAATCACCTGGTAGCCTTGGTTATCATTTCAATTCAACCGTCTCATGACCAAGATAGGATATTGTCTTCTTTATTTTTTCAACCATGAAATTGGCAGTGTTGCATTAACTGATCCATAATATCACCTTACTTTTGGAGAAAGTTCCTCCAAAAGTTGGCTTCAGTGTTATTTCAGATATAATTCACATGTTGATTGTGGTTCACTTCTTGTAATGAGAATGTAACAAGCGCTTCGCTTCATGCATAAAAAACAAGGAAATACTTTGGAGCTCTGGCTGAGGATAATTATCTCAATTTGGATGATCTAATGATTAATAATTGGTCGGAATGTAATCTGGCAATTTCAATCGGCTGCTTAGTGCAAAGGTTAGTGCATGTTCTCCGTTAGGCAATGTTGGACTTGTGGTTGTGATTTATGTTTCAAAATATGACACCAATTATTTGACCTGTGCCTACCATTCCCACAAATAAAGTTTCCACCCAAAGCTATAGTAGCTGCCAAAGAAGCTGGAAGGGCTCCAGATGTATTTTATTGTCTCAAGTTGCTAGAGGCAATATTAATGTCCACTGTCCCTGGTTCAGGATTCGGTCAAAAATAAGGGTAATATATATTTAGTATCTCTGTTTAAATTTACATACATGTGCAAGTTCAAAGTATTTTGGCGATATTCTTTCTTAGACTGTACATCCCCAATCATTAGTTTTACCTAATATTCATGGTATCTACAGGGTTTTCCACTTGAGAACAACAATTTTACCACTTGAAGAAGATATGCCTGAGATAATGAACAATTTTAAGATTTCAACGATGACTTTATGGAAAAATATGAAAATTATAGTTGGTCAAGGCTGTAAAGACAACTTTCTGAATGTTCAAACTTTCATGGAGAACACAATGATTTGTGTGTTATCTTAATATTACAATGTGGTATATATTTCAAAGTAGGCCTGTCTGGCATTTATTAAAGGAAGTGACCTTGTAGTCTGTTGTGTAATTATTTGAATGGGGCTATTGCCTAATCAATTTTTTTTGGTTTCAGTTCAGGACTTTGGCTAGCCAAACCGAATTTGTATCTAAATGTTGTCTGAAATATGTTTCATATTTTCATGCAAGTCACCTTTATAGACACTATAAATTGTGAATCATAAAAATCATAAATGCCTGCAATGTTGTATAGTCTGACCCAAATCTCCTACTATTAATCAATGGTTGCATAACAAAGTAACATTCAACAGACCGCTTGCATCTATCTCTGAATTTTGAATCATTAAGCCATGTGAAAGATAGTTAACCTTTTGAATGCATCTTTGATATTGATTAGGTGGTCTACTGGATAACTGCATTGACAATCATTTGTTAACAAAAAAACATGAATACGTACAAGAAATTTATAGGGTATATTAGATGTAGTTTGTAGATATAGTTTAAGTTCATTCATGGTTCATAAAAGTTTCCAGGACGCTGAATTTATTAGTGTCAGTCATAAAATTTTCTGTTAAAACCAATTTGAGGCCAAGCTTTGACTAGGCAGATTATGGCTTTATGTGGAGCATTTTTTAAATATGGCAGAAGTTCCAAAAGGTCCCAGTTTTTTTTGGGATTAATTACATGGCTCTAGTTCAAAGGGGTCAATGTGGATGGAATATAACTAGTTAGAAACCCATCTTTTCATAATGTTAGTTATCAAAATCAAAGAGGTTAACCAAATTTTGGAGATAATAAAACCCCAAAATTTTTGCTAATTTTTTTTTGTATTTTTAAATAGTGAAGTTCTGTAAAATGATAAATGTGAATTGTAAGTTTTGAGAGTTATTTTAAGTGGTTATGAGTTAGATGTGAGGTCTTTCTTAAAATTAGGGAGGTCATCGGTTTAACTCTTTTGATCCCCTTATGATTAGGGTGTGTAACTAATAAATTAAAATGACAAAAAGTTACAATTGCTGCTCCTAAATCATTATTTTTAACTGTACCTACCACTTTGTGTTCAGTCTTTGTACTATATGTACAATTCGACTAGAGAGATGAGTTGAAACTCATCGCAACAAAGTATACTGTTAATTACTAAACATTTGATTTGTTTTTCCATGGATGTCGGCCAGAGTGTTATCATAGGATTTGTGTGTGTGCAAAGCCCTCCAGAAGATCCTAATATTGTGTAACAATTGGAATTTTCTACCACTAATACTTAAGTAGATACTTCCTCATTTTAGTGATGAAAGAGATCCAAATACAAGGGAGGCTTCTTTGTGACCTCAAGGGATCAAGTAACAAGATTAACCGACAAGCCTACAACACCCTATCTTGGTCAATTAGATGTTAGGTCTAGGCATAGGAGAGGTAAGAAAGGCAACAAGGTAATTGGTTCACTTGTAGAAGACAATAAACAATTTGAAGCATAACATAGACAATTACCAAGTTATATAGCTCAATAATGACCTCTTAGACACTAGGAAATCAATATGATCCAATTGTTGTTGCAAATTACAACATTAAGACAATCTATAACAACAATGAATGTTTTTCAAAAACAACAAGAAAAAGTACCTAGATATAACATTTGAGCATGGAAATTAAGCTTTCAACATATGAAACAACATGCAAGTACACAAAAGAACCATAACTTCACACGTTCACCTGTTCGGCCCACTTACAAATCGCTCTAATCTAGCCATACATGAGAACCATCTAGAGTCTTCTCATCAACATTGCTACTTGTCTGCAGGAGGCTAATAATACATTACCTTCAGCCTGCTCACATGACGATGTAACTCCAACACTTGGGATTTCACAGGTTCACATTTTGCTCAACCACAGGCACGTCTAGCGCATCATACCACCTTTCCCACTGGATAATCATCCGGATTTCTTCTCACCTCTCAATGGAGGAGGTCATCTCTACATTCCTAGCTTTGTCTCGGGCAGGAACCACATACCCTTCTTAGGTGATTTCTCTCATGTTTGTAAGCCGAGAGAAAGACTAACAGCTGCAATGATCCACACCCCATAGGTTTGTAAGCTATAGAATGTCCCACATAGTCAGATTCATCAACATTCCCTCCCATCTAGGGAGGCATTCTTCATAATTTCAGGTCTCACATGGATGTACTTTGAATTTTGTCTTTGATGGAGTCATCAATACTCCCTCTTAACTAGGGAAGGTACCTGCTACTCCGTGATTATGTTGTAATCTACCATGTGTAGGAAGGTAATCGAAGTGTAATGATTTTCCTCTCAGACTCTCATATCTCCTGATATAAGGATATTTCATCTCATCATGTTTTCGATCCATTGGGAAGCACTGGGTTCTTAAGGAGCTTTACACGTAGCTTTGGTTATCATCATAGGAACCATCTCATGGTTAAGTAAATCAGTGGTCGGGTGAAGCCACATTGTTTCCGCATTAAATTTGATGCTACTCCATCACTTCTATGGTACTCAAGGCCACAGAGTTTTGTTTCTGCCGATAAAACCATGGACAACTTCATGGTAGAACATCAACCATATGTTCTCTTCGTACATTGTATTTTCACTAATTCGAACTTCATATCCCGCGAAACTCAAGTTCACACCGAGGGATATCTCAGATATATTCAAATGTGCCTCAGATATATATATATATATATATCAATATATGTTTTGGTGTTATCTAGTGAGTCTGTCTCAAATGACTCATGAAACACTAGGCATAATTTCCACTGGGGATGCTGGTATGAATCAAGTCTCAGGTTAACTTTGCATACACTGATCCAACTGCCCGGATCAATCTCATGTGAATCATCATCATTCATTTTCTTCAAATTCATTACTGGTTTTGCATTCTACGGCATTGAACTTCTTTCATATTTCCCACTGTATGTTTTCTTTGAATATAGGAAAATTTCATCGGTTCTTCAAGCCACACTTTGTCCCAAGAAGTGGTGCATCATCATACTCATATCCTTTATCTCTAAATCAAAGTCAAATCTTACTTGTATTCAACAATAAGGATTTCTAAAAAAGTCATCAAAATAAGTTTCATCGCTAACACTCCACGATATAGGTTTTTGATCAACAATACTCTTGCTGAAACTAAACTCATCAGAAATCTATCTATCCTGATATTGTTTCCAACTCAAGGATGGTAGTATGGATGGAATTACATTGAGTTTACTGAACAAGTGTCTCATCATAGAAAACTCCCTCCGTTTGTGAGAAATATCCGCTATAGACGTTTTGTATTTTGACACTTCCATCAGCTGCATGCTTGATCTTATAGATCCACTTTGGAAGTTATCACAGACTTCACTTCTGGTCCTTGAATAATATTTTATACATCAATTAAGATATATTGGTATTCTTTGTTATGGCATCTTTCCCACCCATTCTATGTTTTTCTTCTCTAAGACAAGGAGGCCCAATGGTAGGGCTTTCTCTTGAATATATCAACTTGAGAAACTGGATCAACTGGAATAGTGTTTGTATCCCCGATTCAAAGGGGAGAAGGTATTGTCTCAACGCTAATCCATCTGAGATTTTATGGATCTTTGAAAGGATTTCTCTCCTATAGGGACAATGTTTCTACTTTTTCATGTATGATGAACAAATTGAATATGTTTTAGACTCTCGTACCCGAGATAATGGTCCAAATCTTTGAGAGCTCCCATACTAGGAATAATATCCTTTTATTTATTTTTAAAAATGCAATCAACTTGTAAAATTAAAGATCAATTGATTTACCTAGTTGTTGTCATGTCCTTTTAGAGGAAGTAATTCTCCTCACTCTTTGAGGTGGATTTGGATCACCGTCGGCCAGAGAAGCATATTGTCTCTCCCTCTTTTTATTTCCTTTGGTAGTTGGATAGTTTCTTGCAATGTGTCCATACTTGTAACATATGTAACATTGAACTTTTGAAGCATCCTTCTTTGATATCCTGGATTGGATAAAGACTTTTCACCTTTAAATGTTTGTCTGGAATTTCTTTTGAATTTTCCTTCCTCCATTCTTTGTATGAAGTGTAAGAGCATGATTTTCTTTCATAAATCTTCCACTTCTATTTCTAAGTCTAAGGTCTTCTTGAGTGCAATTTGTCCATATGAGCTCAAATGTTGGTAGATCTTCTCTTCCAATGATACTCTAATGAAAGTTTCCCATGATTTTGGAAGATTCTCGAGAGGGTTAAGATAAGTTCTTTATCAAACATGATTTTCCCAATGGTCTGATCAAGGTGGATATCGGTGACCACCCACCTTTCCAAATGGCTAAAAACAACTCGGGTAATTCTCCAGTAATTTAAAAACGGTTAACTCATGAAGGTTATTTCTCTCTGCTCACAATTTTTCCCATTAAAGAAAAGATCACCTCGCGACTCTTAAATCTCTCTGCGTCACCACGGTGGAAAAATTCATCGAGAAAAGTTCCACTGCAGGGAGTCCGAATATATGGGGCCGATCCCACTTGGGATTTTTTGTGGATGCTAGAAGGAATAGTATTACCCTGCTGGACAACTATGAGGACCAAGATATGACGGACCACATCATGCAAGAGAGGGGGCCAAGAAGCTCGAGTTCACCAATACCTTCCATACCTTGCACACTAAGCCGGGTATCAAAGACTGAAAGGACATTTGGTTCTCAAATACCTGCGGGCTCTAACAGACATCCGTGACCGAAATGGATTTTCTCATTATTCATCACTTGGCTACCGCTTATTGATATGTCGTTAAAATTGATCATACCTAAGCACTGTGAACAACGGAATTTGGGTCTGCAACAAGAACAACAACCAAAGTATGACAAAGACAACCCTAACAAACAAATTACCGAAAACCACCCAAGTCACAGGAAAAGAAGGGTCACTGAAGACAAATAACTACATCAGAAAATGGTGTGACTTCCACAAAATCCCTTTGCACAACACTGATGAATGTCTCACAAAATAGTCATTGGTGGTCGTAGATCAAAGACAAAGAGCCAAACCTAGATTCAAAATATGATTCCCAATATAATGGTAAAGGATGAGATCATCGACGCAGACCCCACCGCTATTGGTCACAAACCCAGAATAATTCAACTAGAAGAACCAACAAATCTTGAAGAGTTGGAGTTCCTTTTTCATTCATAGTTTTGGGTGAAGGGGACCCCACTACTTTTATTGTTGATAGCTTAAAGCTAGAAGAACCTCATCTCACAGGGAGGTCGTCAAACAACTTGGGATTGTCGACACCACACCAAGTAACCATACAACATTTGGTGGCTTCTGCAAGGAAGAGATCTTTGTGTCGTCCAATAGTGTTGATTGTCATAAAGAATCCAACCCTTCTGCTGATGAGGTGATATGCGGATAAGTTGCCCTCTAATCGGATGTCTCAGGATGTTCTCCTTTGGGCCAACGAGTATATGTGAGACACCATGCTACGAGAGTCTCACCTCGTAGTGTCATGCTACTTAAATACATCTACAAAATACTGTGAGGTAGTTCTGACTACTTTTCCATATAAAAAGTGCCACAAGGTAGTATCTCATACTCAAATTCATCTTCTTCACAATCTGTTCTAAAAAGGAGGAACAAAAGGACATTGTACTCACTCATGCCTCTTTGTCCCAAGCACCTTTTATCTAATATAAGTAGGTCGACAAGGTTGAAATAAAGTGCAAAGATTCCTTCCGCGCACCATCCTCTCATATGTGGTCTTGACTTGTTGAGCGTACTTCTCAATGCAACAGTTTGGTACGTATTTCCACAAACCTGAAAGCAATACGACACATCTCCGTGCCAAGACAAGCAACCTCACCAAGATGCAGATTCAACAAATGCTTTTTCCTCTCCTCCGAGCACTCAACTAATGTATATCATTGCTTCCTAAGGAGGAAGGATTGATCCAGTCGGATACTCTGCGGCCACCCACCTTTCCAAATGGCTCAAAATGACTTTCCGCAATTTTGCAATTTACTATTTTTAGCAGTTTTTCGGTTCCTAAATGTTTTGGGCCATTTTGAGGGTCCAAAATGAAGGTTTTTCGAGATCTAGATTCTCAATGATAGATGAAGGAATTATTTAGCCCCCCAAAATTAATCTCCTCGACGACAATACCTTTCCAAGTAGCTATCACATGCCTAAAATGGAGATCAGATGAAAAGTTACGACCCCGGAAGTTGATGTACCTACTTACCCAAATGGGGCCCACATGACTTTTGGCCATCTCCTAGGGTTAGGTTTTGACGTCTAGGGAATTCATGCCCATCTCTAGGGTTAGGTTTTTGGATGTCTAGGACTTTGGCATTCTCGCTTATTGTAAAAGGGCCTTCGTGACCCTCATTGTAGTCATCTTCTTGCTAATGCGAAAAGTAGCTTCAGTCAGATCTCTTTCTAGGATAAGATGCCACCATTCTAAAGAGTCTTCACTCTGTATTTTTACAATCTCCGTGACATTTCTTTCATTAATAGAAATCGTATTACTATATATCCTTGTTTATGGTTGCATCTTCGACACGCTTCTCATATATTATTGAATATCTAAGTGATATCTCTATGCATTTATTTATTATATTCTGATCTCATTTCATACGAAAAATAACTGCATAATGGTCTCTAGTTGTTTTTTAATCTCCGATAACTTCATAAATAAGAGTGAAACTATGTCATGTTTTGTCATCTTGGTACTTTGAAGTTGGTTCTTTAAGGTAAGATCTTTGAGAGTGTTTTCACTTTCAAACATTCCTCATAAGGTTTTTATACATATCATAGGATGTCTTCAAATTGGCAATAATGGCAAGAGATGATCTCTTATTTAGTAGATGATTATTTTCCTTTCTTTGACATCTTCTTCTTTTATTATCTTCTATCTATATCTAGCTGTGTCTGGTAGAGTTTTAGCTGTTACATCCAAGAGGTCATATTCTTCAAGGGTGAATAGAAGCTTTTATTTCCATGGGCTGAAGTTGCTTTCTTCGTCAAGCCTATCTTCTACTAATTTTTGTTCTTCATTTTATTGGTTTCTTCAATTTCTTGCCAACTGGATTTTGAAACCTAATGATTAGGTTGAATTAGAAACCTTGGATTGTTTTGGAATTATGAATGCCAATGATCAATTTAGTATTATCACAGAGATGCTTTATTTATTCAAGAAAACGCTCTTCTAAACCTAGAATTAATATTCTCACAGAATTTTCAAGACTTAGAAACCCTAGATCCAAAACTTACAATTTCTTGAAATTTCGTTTTGAGAGCTTCCGGAGATGTAATCGAAGAGGTCAGACTTTCTATGCCAAAAGTATCCCCAGATTCCAAGTATTAAGGGCTGAATCACCACTAAAAGGAGGTTGTACAAAAATTTTCGGAAACCCTAGGAGGGTCATAATGGTTCTATTTAAGAGGAAGGGATGTCTGTAAAATCTTTAGAAGCTTGTGAAATGGGTTTTTCAAAACCTATGCTCTAATATCATGTTGATTTTTCAATAGGCTAGGTTAAACATGAAATTGATTCCATTTTATCATTTAACCATAACCATAGATGTTGCAACAATCAAGATCACAAGAAGAAGCACCATGCACAAGAACACAAAATGTATCCTGGGAAACCCTTCTCAACAAGGGAAGAAAACCCAACCAAATCCTTTGCTATATTCTTCAAGAGAAATAACTTCACCTCCAAGAAATACCTAGCACACAAGAGGGTGCTTAAACCCTAGAACTCTAGCGCCCAAGAGAGGTGCACACCGTTTTGCCAAAGAAGTGTACTTGATGAAATTTCCAAACTCACAAGTAAGATATGAATCCACAATGAGGAATCATCCCTTAATTATATTAGACTTGTCCAGTCAACAAAGGCATCTATTGGCTCAACAGGGTCGACCTCTCTAAGTCACTTTATAATTATAATTATAACTATTATAATTAATATTAACCATATTAATTATCTTTTACAATTATTATTAATTACATTAAGGTGGGGCCGATCTGTATCCTTTACATAAAAATTAGGGTTACAGGAAGGTCTGAATCTTGAACAATATATAGAAAAGGATATGATACCCCCACTAGTGCTCATCCACTAGGGCCACATCCATAGGGATGTCAAAGCTTTGGATATTACACAGAAGAACCAGACTTTCATACACTCACCTATGCTCATCTAGAGGCACGTACACTCTACAGATATTCTTTCCCACTTCCTCATACAGGAGAACTATTGTCCCTTGACCAAGTTTTGAAGAATACTTGGTCATAATTGACCACTTTTGGGACTGCGACAACTTGCCAAGGAAGGAGCGCAATGCGAAGCGAAAAGTAAGGAAGAAAGACCTATTTTTGGGTCCATTTTAGTGTTTTGGGTTAATGTAACGGGAAAGGGATGTCGGCCCGTGGGTTTACCCACGTTTAGGCCCATTTTGTAATCTATAAATAGGCAATGTAAATAGGGGAGAAGAAGAAGATAGTGGTAATAGTAATGTAGTACATTTATGTGATGTATAACTGAGAGCTTAGTGCTAGTAACTGGATCTGTGTGATCAGATGTATCTTAGAGTGCTCTGTGCCTGAAATCAGAAAGCTAAGTGCAGTTTGGTGTAGTCTTGTGTTGAAGAACAAGGAAGAAGGATCTAGAGAGCTATGCAGATCTTCTGTCCTGTGCGAAGTAAGGTTCATTGAAGCTCTGTGCTTTAACTGCTTGACCGAGATAATATAAAGAATACTTTGTGGACGTAGCCCCAGGGTGGGGGTGAACCACGGTAACTGTGTGTATAGTTCTTTGTGCTTCGTTCGAGTGTGTTTATCTCTTTCTTGGCTAAGTGCTTGATGTGATTAAGTAGATCTAGTTATGCTTTGTGCTAATGATATATGAATGAACGTTAGATATGATATATAAGATGCTTAGTGCTTGATATGTTGAATCTAACCTATATTTATGTGGCTAATTACTGAATCATCCTTAGTCTAAGTATTCACTGCGATGCTATATGCTTTCGATGAAGTGTATTAATGAATGTATGTTAAGGAATAACTGATGCTAAGTGCGCTGTAATCAAGATAATCATAGATCTGTATCCTAGCTAGGGTTGGAGACATCTGAGTCATGCAAGCACCCCTGCCTCTACCTCGGGTGAGACTTCATCTGCTTCGTAGGTGTTGCCGAAAGGGCCGGTAGTTAGGGTTTTGTTGGTGCGCTCTTGAGCGTTGAACCCTGGGTCTACCCCTGTGCCAACAAATGGTTCCGTTGCTGGGACCTGAAACTGTGATTGCTGGGAACTAAAGAAGAAGAATCTTTGTGAAAAGTAAACTTTGTGTGTAGATCTGTTTCCGTAGTGCGCAATGTTCTGTTTGACTTATGAAGCTTTGTGCCAAGAAAGAGAGGTCAGATCTAAAGAAAAGAGGTTAGATCTGAAGAAAAGAAGTTAGATCTGCGAAGAAAAAGGCCAGATCTGGAGAAAAAAGGTAAGATCTATAAACTCTGTGCTTTGATAAAGGTAAGAATAGTTAAAAGTCTTAGATCTGGAAGCTTTTTGCTCTATAAAAGTAAGATAAGTGATTTTTTTTTTGTTTCTAAAGCATGGATTTAGGTATGTTTGATAAATTCCATCCTAGCTTCAAAACTACGACATTAATAGATGAAATAAAGTTTGATATGAATATATATGATAATTATAATGATAGATATGTTATACCTATGCATCGAAAGAATGTCTGGATTAACAAGTGGATGCAGGATCCTAGAAAGAGTTTTTTGCAGGCTATCCACCATGATCCTAGTGTGCAGTATAGAAGGAGTTGGGGAACATCTAAACGAAAAAGAGGATTAACCCTCTGTTATAGTTGCAGTAGACCGGGACATCTTGCTAAGGAATGCTCTGGGAGAATACCTAGTTGCCTCCGTTGTACGACTATGGACCATGAAGTATTGGATTGCCCTAGAATGATTTCTAGGCTTAAGAAGATGAATATGGAGCAAGCAAACCCTGAAGGAGATCAAGAGACCAAGATTAAAGAAGAAACCCAGAAAGAATCAGAAAAGATATTGCTACAGATGAAAGATACCTTGAATGAGCACAGACATGTTAGGCTATTAGATATCTTCAAAGAAAAGGAGCAAATCGAAGCAAGAATAGGGGAATTTGACATTGACTATACTCTTGATGAAGAAACACAAGTGAACATTATGCCAGAAAGAACTTGTGAAGCTATAGGATAGCTTGCCATGATCCCTTCCCTAGGAGGAACAAGTTTCTTTAGAGGAAAGTTAGTAAGCCTATGTGGAAGGCTCGCCCGGATACCTATGACTGTTAATGGAACTTCAACAGAGGAAGACTTTGAGATCATCAAATTTGTTGAAGACAATGCCCCATTTACCATGCTCATAGGAAAACCTTGGATTGAGAGAGAATAAGTCAGACGAAAATAAGAAGAAAATGTTTTGGAATAGAAGAAGAAACAGTTAATAGAATTTATGACCAGAAGGATCACACACTTGATTGAAGAAAAAGAGAGCAGATCACATATATTTAATATTAGCAACTCTGATGTCGAAGCTAAGAGAACACTTAAGGATCCACAAAAGATTGAGTTACCTATTTTTGATACAGAAGAAGTATTATCAAGGAACCCTAGGAAAGACTTTCAACAACGCGAAGTAACTAAGACCACATAAGATAAACATCAGAATGGTAAAAGAATTACTGATACAAAGCTCACGGGGAAGAAGGCTAGGAATTTAAGAAAGAAAAGGGCCAATACTGTAAGGTTACAAGAGGTTCTAGAGGACACCTCACAACAAGAAGCATTGCAGAATTGGAGCTTTGCCGAGATATCAGAACAACGACATAGAGTACTTCGCCATGATGAAGCAATATAGTCATTGGAACCGATATACTCATTCGACCGCCACTCAGAACGTATCGAAAAGTAGTTATGGGTTACCACTAGACCATTGGATAGCACCAGAATGGATAGAACAGAGTTAATGAAGGCCCATGTCCATTGCAAGAAGATCGTTGTTGAGATTGCCTACTTAACCCAACACATCCACGAAGACTACTTCGCTCTCACCTGCAAAGGGAGGTGATGACGAAGAACTAGGGGGCACATAAGTTGAACAGTGCAAAGGCGAGGTTACTCCTCCTAGGGATGAGGAAGATCCCTCCAAGAAAAGGAAGATTACCCCACCAAATCCCTCATCTAGAAAGAAAGATAAGGCCACCCAGACCATGCTTAAAACTACCCTTACCTCAGATGATTTCAACTTCCTAATTGCCTCATTGAATGATGTTTCACTAGATCTCGTAGAAAAGAAATAAGCAAGGAAGGAGGAGCTATTCCACTGGATCATGTGCGAATTCAAATAAGTGCAGCATGCACTCCAATCTAGCCAAGAAGTTTCTACAAAGCCATTAACAATGGAAATACCAGGAACAGGCAATGAGCCCACACAGTTACGCCAGATCGCCGAGAAAGTTGAATATCACCTTCGAAGAGATCAAGAAGACATAGTGCAAGCCACCCAGGCTTTGGTGCAAGAACAAAGCACACATGGAGAACGACAGAGGAAGGCAGAAAAAGAGTAGCTTGCCTTACAAGCGAAGTGGGAGGAGAAAAAAGCATAGTTACAACAGAGCAAGGACCAGTTGCTAGCAGAGCAACTTGAAGTATAGGAGAGAGTTCACAAATCATTGCACTCTGTGATGATCATATAAGTAAAGATGGAAGATCGTCTCCCACAATAGGTGACCCAATTGGAAGAAGTAATCCAACAACTTCAACATCACATCGCAGATCTAAGAGAGGCCACTGCTTGAAGCGCAGTCAACCGATTAAAAACCTTGGCTCTGGAATGTAGACAGATAAGCACTAAAAGCGCCCATACTTATGAAACCCTTGCAGAGAATCTAGAATTACAAACATTGGAGGCACAACTCCACGAAGAAAAGCAACATGCAGATGTGATACAAGCAAAGCTGAAGTCTGTGACCCCAGTCGAAAGAATGAAGAGGTTTGCAGAACAACGCACAACCCAACAACAAGTACACACGCTACAAAGTAAAGTAATTGAAGTTTCTTAAAGACTGCAACCACTCCAAGAGAAGGCATGCCAATTGCTCATTGAACTTGAGATCCAAGGAGCTGAACTCGAATAGGGTGTCATCACTGCAGAACAACACCTGGAAGGACCACTCAATGACACAATAATCTAGGAATTTACTGAACAAGAGGCTATTGCACTGCAGTAGGTCAAAGCCACTCGAGCCAAGCTCGAGGCATTCGAGGTGGAATTGGTCAGACCTGAGTGACTCAGGACTAGTCACATGTGAGTGTTGGGGGCCTGTTGGCCCTTGACCAAGTTTTGAAGAATACTTGGTCATATTTGACCACTTTTGGGATTGCGATAGCTTGCCAAGGAAGGAGCGCAACGCGAAGCAGAAAGTAAGGAAGCAAGACCTATTTTTGGGTCCATTTTATGGTTTTGGGTTGATGTAACGGGAAAGGGATGTCGGCCCGTGGGTTTACCCACGTTTAGGCCCATTTTTTAATCTATAAATAGGCAATGTAAATAGGGGATAAGAAGAAGATAGTGGTAATAGTAATGTAGTACATCTATGTGATGTATAACTGAGAGCTTAGTGCTAGTAACTGGATCTGTGTGATCGGATGTATCTTAGAGTGCTCTGTGCCTGAAATTGGAAAGCTAAGTGCAGTTTGGTGTAGTCTTGTGCTGAAGAGAAAGGAAGAAGGATCTAGCGAGCTATGCAGATCTTCTGTCCTGTGCGAAGTAAGGGTCATTGAAGCTCTGTGTTGTAACTGCTTGACCGAGATAACATAAAGAAGATTTTGTGGATGTAGCCCTCGGGTGGGGGTGAACCACGATAATTGTGTGTATAGTGCTTTGTGCTTCGTTCTAATGTGTTTATCTTTTTCTTGGCTAAGTGCTTGATGTGATTAATTAGATCTAGTTATGCTCTGTGCTAATGATATATGAATGAACGTTAGATCTGATATATAAGATGCTTAGTGCTTGATCTGTTGAATCTAACCTATATTTCTATGGCTAAGTACTGAATCATCCTTAGTATAAGTATTCACTGCGATGCTCTATGCTTTCGGTATTAATGAATGCATGTTAAGGAATAAGTGATGCTAAGTGTGTTGTAAGCAAGATAATCGCATATCTGTGTCCCAGCTAAGGTTGCAGACATCTAAGTCCTACAACCACCCCTACCTCTACCTCAGGTGAGACTTCATCTTCTTCGCAGGTGTTGCCGAAAGGGCCGATAGTTAGGGTTTTGTTGGTGCACTCTTGAGCGTTGAACCTTAGGTCTGCCCTTGTGCCAGCAAGAACCATCGAGAGTCTTCACATCAACAATTCTTACTCAAGGAAGGCTAATACATTATATTCATTTCTGTTCACATGACGATGCACCCAACAGTTTTGGATTTCACACATTCACCTTGTGCTTAGCCACATGCATGTCCAACTCATCAGATCACCTTTCCCACTGGATAATCATCTAGAATTCTTCTCACTCTCTGTATGGAGGAGGTCATATTTACTTTCCTAGCTTTGACTTCGGCAGTAACCACATACCCTTATTAGGGGATTTCTCTCAGGTTTGTAAGCTGAGAGAAAGAGTCACATAGCTTCAATGATCCACACCTCACAAGTTTGTAAGCTGTAGAATGTCTCACATAGATGCATTCATCAACATAAAGAAGATAACTATGTAAGAGTTCCAGATAAGAAGAAATATGTTTCAAAGATCAGATGTTACAACTGTCAAAAGTTGGGACACTTTTCCTATGACTGTCCTCAAAGAAAAGGGAAAAGAAAGCATCAAGCACATGTGGCAAAGGAAGAGGAATCTCTTCCCTCAAAGAAAGATTTAGTAGAAATTGAGGATTATGTACTTTAAGTTGAATATAGTTGATCTGAAGAAAGATAGAAAATGGTGGAGTTCGTGGAGCCTCCCCACACAAAAACAAAAGATAAGTATTCATATTTGTTTTTAGTATCTTGTTTACTTTAATACTTTATCATTACAAGTTAGATTTTTGTGAGAATGTTAATTAACCTCATTTTATTTAAGCGTCTATGCAGATTTATGAAGGAAGTATCAAAGAAGAGGATAAAAAAAGAGATAAAATATTTATTTTAGGTATGATCACTCATGAGAGTGACAAAGGTATGTGTTTAGCTATGATAACAAGGGAAAATTTTGTAATTTTCATAGCTAGAGTGAAAAAGAGTTCAAAATTCTTATTCATGATTAGGGTTTCAGATGTGTACATGGTTGAACAAGTTTTTCTTAAGAAAATATGTGTACTACTCTGATAGAAATCATGATATAGTTTTATTTGATCACTTCTTATTGCTACTGACTGATTGGCTACGTGACATATCTTAGAAAGCATACTATAAGTAAGTTTATAGGTCTCGGAAGAAAGAAATTATTCCTTGACTTGCAAAAGTTAGACAACATGAGAAGGACTTATGATATAGTGATAGTCAGTAAGAACCAAACA
>SNQJ01S0038710.1:0-13012 GCA_010110895.2 Picea sitchensis
CATGTATAAATGTATGTAATCTATGCCCAAAAGAGGCAGTTGAGAATTGTTGTTATTGCTGCTGAAGATTATTGTTATTTCTATTGAGAAAGAGAAGCTGAAGAGTTGTACTTGGAACTCTTGCAAATGTTTTGTTGAAGGAATATAATAGAGGATATTTGCTTCACATGTCTGATTTTTTTTATCTCTGAGTTATTTGAGTAATGTTATGTTATCTATGTTTCTGTGTTTATATTCCTATGCATGTATTTCATGGTTGAATGAATGAAAATTTGATGTTCTATAAGTTTCAATTGTTTCTCTTCTTAAAATATTGGTGCAAGGAGTGTGCAGTGACAATGCAAGTAGTGCGAAGGCATAGTCATTTTCATACTCAATAACTCAAGAGAGATAGAGTGAATTTCATAGAATGAGTGAAAGGAGCGCACATATACTTGTTTGAGTATAAAATATCGAAGGATAGATATGTGAAAGGAGTGCAAAGGGAAAACACTTTCTGAATTGTTGAAAGAGTCTCAAGGAGAGAGAGTGCAAGGAGTGCGCGCGATATTTTTCTATGTCTCAAACTTAGGAGAAGTAGCGTAAAGTGTGCGTTGGAGACTAAGTCCTTTAAATTTGACAAAGCTCAGGAATATTTAGTTCCCTAAGGGAAGAATCCCTATTGTTTGGAGATTGAGAGGATGAGATCCACCTGGGGAGGAGCCAAACCTTTAATAGTCATCAGATATTGGAAAGGAGCACGAGTTTTAACCTACTAATTCCTTCAGACTTCGCGAATTCAGACGTTTTCAGGTGTGTGTTGTGGAGGAAGAAAATTCCTCGAAGGTCTGAAGCCCGAAATAAATTTGGACCATTGATAGATGGGGGACACATGTCCACGGATAAACATGTATCCATAAGACCGACTATCGGGAGAGTTTTACGTAAATTTGCAAGCGCAAGAAGAACTCCCGAAGATCTGAATCCCAGAGCAGATCCTTGTCGTTGGTGCCAGGAACATGTGTCGACAGATCTTGGAGTTCAAAATTCGACAATCTAGAAGGTTTGAAGTATGATTTATTCTAGGTAAAAAATCCTTGAAGGCCAGAGTCTATCTCAATCGTTAGTTGGTGTGGATGTGTAGACTGTTGATCAGAGTCCGTCGCATGTTTGGAGTTTGGAACTTCGAAAGGAAGTGTGGTTCAAGGAGTGAAAAGCTTCAAATCCCAGAGCCTAGAGAAAATGTAGGTCGTCAATTTGTGTAGGACATTAGTTGTCTGATCCCCAAGTTCAGAGTTCGTGTGTTCGGGGGTACTGGATGCTTAAATGGGGAAATCTCCCAAAGACTGGAGTCCCGAAACCTTCATGAGCCATAGATATTAGTGTGTATTGTGAGTCATTTATCCTCATCGTTGTTCAGTTGTTCATGAATTCAACATTCGAGAGGATTGTAGTGTATTGTGGTTAGAATTCCCAAATCCTAGAGCTCCAAAGTGCCAAAGTTCCTGCAGTTTAAAGATATTGTCCCATGGTTTTGGCCTGAGGTCACATAGATTTCTCCACTAAAGTGATAAGACCCCTGCAAACGTAAATTTGCGAGCATGGAAAAGATAAAAGGCTTGTGGTATATGACTTCAAGGGTTTAGCGAGGACTCGAGAGCTAATTAAACTCCCGTGTCTAAACGATACCTAGACCGAGAGGTCAGGTGAGCCCATGGGAGTGGTGGGGGGTTAGCACCACCCCCTACCAATATAGACCATTCCCCGCCTTGGGTGTTATTTTATGGTGCAACTCAAGGCTTCCCTTATTCATGAGAAGTAGGGGGTAACTTACATATGGATGCTTCCACCAAAATTTCCCTTGCAGTACATTTGGGGGAAGATACCAACAATTTCAACAAGTTTATGGCAGTTAAAACTACCTATAACCGTGGAAATTAAAAAATGAATGGCTCATATAAACATTTTTAGGGACTCAATGTTTGTGATCAAATGATTGAATGGGAGACAATCACTGCACACATACACACTACAACCAATATTGGACGATATCCGAAGGCTCCTCTTATCCTTCTCTAAATTTTCCTTTTCCCATGTCTACATGGTCTGGAATCAGGAAGTGATCCAAATTATTTTTGGAATGAAATGAAAGCATAGATATTACAATGAAATACACATAAAAATTGCCAGAAATAGAGAAGTACAACAATACATGATTTCCATTAATGAAAGAAATGTATAGAGACTGCAAAAACATAGAGTGCAAGACTCGCTAGAATGGTTCCATCTTTATCTTTGAGAAGAGATTTGGCAGCTAAGCTCATTCACAAGAAGATGATTACAATGAGGCTATGAATGAATTTTTATGATAAACATGAATTCGAAAACCCTAGACATCCAAAAACTAACCCTAGGAGATGAAGCACCAAAAGACATGTGGGCCTCGTTGGGGTAAGTTAGTACATTAACTTCACGGGGTTGTAAATTTTGCATACGATATCCATTTTAGGGATGTGATAGCCCATTGGAAATGTATTTTCGAAAAATATTCATTATGTCGTCAAACTTGGAATCTATCTATAGTTTGACTATGGAAAGAAAAAAACACATTGTTTAGATCCCCAAAACAACCTTGGAAGTACAAAAACATGTATTGATATGAAAAATTCCAAAATAAGCCAGTTGGAATAGGTGGGCGACCACCAATATCAACCTAGATGTTGTGTAGGGATTCAGAACAACCTTGTAAGTGAAAAACCCACAATTAAAAATAAATATCCCCATTACAGAGAAACATGATGAACTGAAAACTATTTAGATGTGACAGTTGGAATTTGGAACAGGTGGGTGGCCACCAATATCCACTTGGATCAATCCTCCCCCTTTAGAAAGCAATGGTCTCCATTGTGTTGAGTGACCGGGCAAGAGGGGAAGGCTTTTTCCGAATCTGAATCTTGGTAAGTTGCGTGACTTGTTGGAGAAGTTTCACTGCTTGGTCTATGAAGGGATGTAATAAACCTATTGTTGGAGGGGTTGAATCTATTCCACCAACCTATTGACTTTGGGATTGACGGGGTATTGTGTAGGCACCATCGTATGTGAAGAAACAATATATGTGATCTGCTTCTGTTGGATATAAGGTGTTGAGGCTAGAGTGGTTGCAATGTCCTTCTATGCATCCTTTGAATGAACTATGAAGAGGATGAATTTTGAAGTATGAGAGATTACATTGCGGCACTGTTTTGGTTGAACAATAGTCAGAACTGTTATCTCAATTTTTTTTGTAAAATTTTGAGGAATTTCATTCATTCATGCTTAATGTGTCATTTGATATTAGTCATTTAGCGAGTATTTTATCTCCAAATTCCTGATCATCTTCCCATTGATCATATTTGGTGCAGACCCTTGTGACTTGACCCTTCCTACTCTGTCCTTGACCTGCATTACATGAACCCATGATGGTTATTTTGCCATAAATCTTAGTCTTATGTTCCTTTAGATTGTAATTTGATAAATAGTAGTGAGTTCATTACAAAGTGTCTAAATAAGTCCAAATCTTACAGACCTAAGCTATATATATACCACACAACTCTTTTTGTGCCTGAGCTTGAGTTTTGTTTTAAACTAAACTAAGCCTATTGAGTTTGATATCTTTTACCCAAACTTTAGGGACCCATGGGCCAAGCCACGTATCAAGCACAAAGTCAAGACATAACACACCAAAGCCCAGCACAATTTCCAACCCGACACCATTCCTTTCATCAAACATATCATTTGCAATGTATAGGTCTCGAATATGGTTCAAGACGCCAGAGAAAGTGCTTCCAAGCACCGATTACATCTATTCAACATAGCTGACAAATGCTCCATTTGCAGGTAGAGAATGCGTGCGCAGGTGTTTTATGGTAAGTATAGCTGTGTTTGGAGTTTTTGACAGGTCAAACCAAGCCACGCAACATACAACTCAAACACGTAAGTGTCAAGTTCTACATTCTACATATGTCATCAAAATGATTTAGGCAGTAGCAGCGCATTTAAAGGTTGTAAATTCACTCGCAGGAAATATAACTGTATTAGACTTTCGGACTTTATGGTATTGATGTAGTCAAGTGACAACCATGAAGAATTGGTGGACTTTTTTATTTTTTTTACCCTGAGTTTATGAACGATTTGATGAAGGTGTTGCAATCTGAGAGATTTATACCAGACAACGTTAGATCAGACGCTATTTGGGCTTTAGGATACAAGTTTGCGGTAATGTTTGCATCTCATGAGAGGAGTCGGGTGTTAAATGTTCCAAATATTGTAAGAAAAATTCAAGAGATTACATGTGTTATTATGACATCAGGCCATGACATTGAAACGGTAGCATTGTATCAAGTCGACACACACAACCCTTTCCATGATTCAAGCCATGATTTAAGCCTCGAATCAAAGTGCCACGATGAGTTTCAATACTGTATAGGTGTTTCCATGAAAGGATTCACAGATCACCTCTCTGACAACCCATATGGAGCGCAAAGATAGATTTGGAGCAAGGATCGAGTGTTAGATTCTTGAATTGTTTGAATAAGTGATAGTTGCAGGGTTTTGAAAGTTTGTTGATAACAAATAAAATGTTCTAGATGTTCAGGAAAAGTTGCAGGGATCATAGTTTGCTGAACATATTGCAAGTATTATGCAGGTATCGAGTTGTTGTCAACCACAGGGTTGAAGTGTTGATAATTGAGGTTTGTTATTGTACATCAAGTGCTAGGTATCAACAACAATGAATAAAATAAGACTGCTTGATAGTCTAGCCATCAAGAACACCAAATAGCAGCACAAGTAGCCTTAGAGGACATGCAGATCGATGCAAAGTTGCAAACCAAATACTTGAAGAGCACATATCCCTTCTTGGTCAACTGCAAATGCTTCAGCATTATCACTATTCTCTGCGCATTTTTGTGTGTTGTTGTAAATGTGCTTTTAGCTGTTCAATCCTACAAAAATGATGAAGATCACTTCAATGACATTTTTTAGTGTTAAATAGTACTTATTACACTGTCTATAGTGAATGCAGAGATTGAATAGGAATGGACTCAGAAATTCTGGTGAAATTCAAAGTATTGGGCAGGCACTGATCTCATCAACAGATCATTGATAAGTTGAAAAGGAAAAAATTGAATCAAAGCTGCATTGTTTGCTTGCTATGACTGGAGCTATTTCTTCGACCCCTTTCATTGTCTTCTCAGTAATAGTTATGTGGTTATCATTTGACTTTTATCTACCTCAGATCATGAAACTAGAAGCCCCTTACTTTGGGTGAAAACCTAATAGGTACAGAGTGTGTGTTCAACATGAAAAACTCTCTATGGTTATGATCCTCCTCGCAGAGATAAAATTCATATATCAGTTGTTTTGGACCTGAAAAGAAAGTTAGATGAAGCTTTGAAGAATTCTGCTAAAGCCTACCTTTTTCGGTGGCTATCTTAGTTTGCATAGCTGTCCTTAGCCACCAAAAGCATCTTTCGATGGCTTACAGGTTAGAATTTTGGCTCTTTAGCCATCGAAATCATAGAGAAGGGAAGAGTGTTATTCTTTTTGAACAGATCTCAATTTGGTCTTTTCAAAGAGCACAAAGATGTTTTCTAAGTTAAGAATATAATTAAAAGAAGTTGTTTTAGTGCTCTATTCCAAGTTTTTGAGACATATGTTGAGGCAAGAAGATAAAGGATATTTCCAGGATGAGATGATTAGCTTCCAGATGTCAATTGAAGATTCTAGAAGGCATAGTCATCATCCAACATACAGGAGCAACTGTCGAAGACTTAGTATTATGATATGGTTTGACTCCCTTTATATAGGATTTGTTCCTATTATTCTGGTATTAGTTTAATATTATATACTATCTCTAGTTATTCGATCCTTTTTGATAGGATTTGAATTTTTGATGTAAAGACTATAAATTCTATTGTTTTGAATCCAAGAAGGGGTTCGACTTTGCAGACTCTTTCAGACTTTGTACTCAAGCTTCTCATTTTCATATTAAGTAATACAAGCCTATTTTGTCATTACTTGTTCAGATTCCCATCTTCTTATCTAGTCTGTACTTGCACTTGAATGTTGTATTCATGTTATTCACATTTATCTAATGCTTGATAGCTGTCATATTGTCTTTGCATTGATGAGTTAGAATTGCAGGTATTATTTAATTATTGTAATCGACCATTCATATATGTTTATTGTATGATTATGCTGGTATACTAAGGATTCTCCACACATCCACTTATTTACAAACTCTCTAAACAGTATTAGTTGAAAGCGTTGTCAATGTAAGTGTGTTTATGCATGTATTGAGTGAGTGAGGTTTGATTTAGTCATCTGACTTGATCCATTTGAGTAAATAATTCAGATATTAGTTAAGTTACCAGGCTTCTTCGAGCTACAACCTAGAAGGACTCTTGGAGTGATAAAAAATTGGCATCATTGTCGGGGAGAGGAGATTGAAGCTCAACTTACTTGGGAGATGACAAGATCCATCTTTGATGATAGAAAAAGTATGGACATATTTTTGGTTGTAATCATCTATCTGGCGACTCCATGAATGATAGATTCAATGGTGACTCCATTGTTCTGAAATCTGTTGGCGACTCCACTGGTATGAAATGAACAAGATCTTCGCTAAGAGATATGATTTCTGTGATTTTTCAAAGATCATTGGTTTCCCTAATCCAGTGCCTAGTAGAGATGAATAGGAAAATAATATTCCCATATTTCGAGGCAAAGAGTGGGAAGTACCAGCTGAACATTTGCTAGATTTTCATGATTTCATTCATCGGTTACAAATTGTGCATGAGGATGTTCAAATCAAGCTCTTTGTCTTTTCTTTAGAGGGGATTGATCATGATTGGTACTGATATCTTCCTGCTACAAGTATCACCTCTTTGACAGATTTACATGTTGCTTTTCATTCATTTTGCAAAGATAATTTTTCAGCCGATTTCCTCTATCCAGAGTGTTGTCATGAATTTAATTTGTTGAGTAAAAAATTGGATAGCCAGGAAAAGTATATTGTAGTAGAAGATACCTCTTTTTATAACCAACAGATTGGTGACCCATAGAATAACAAGATTTGTGTAGATGCTTTTGACATAATACCAAATGCATCTATTATTTTAAGCTATCATAAATATCAGATTGTCCCCTTTAAAAAATTGAAAAATGATGAGCAGATTTTTATATCAGCATATAACAGATTCGAATCTACAACAGATCCTAAGGGTAGCTCTCAGTTTTCAGATTTGCATATCAAGGAAATCTACAGTTACCATGAGAAACAAGATTTTTAGGAACTATCTAATCTCCAACTAGAACATCAGGAGGGCTCTCTTTCTCCTTATGTATCTTTTGTTTCAAACTTTGATGGAAACGCTGATAATGATGAGGAAGAAGGTCATATTTTTCCAAATCTGTTTCAAGATCATATTGTTGATGATTCTATGCCTGAATATTCATCTCTGTCATTAGAATTTGATCATGATGTTCCCATTTTTTACAAAGATAGTGATGAAGAGGAAGATTGTATGTTTTGTGGAAATTTGTTTTCTTCTGGAATTTCACTTAGTTCTACTTTTCAACAAAAGGATAATGAACAATGTATGCATGTTGTGATTGATGAAAGTTGTAAATCTAAAGTTCAAAAATTCAAAGAAGATTCATCTTGCAAAGATTTCATTGTTGGAGAGGCTGATCATAAATTTCTTCATGATACATATTTTCAGACTCAGTTTTCTTTTGATCATTATCAAGACAGTGATGTAGAAGATCCAAAACATACTTATTATTTTTTTTTAGAAATTGTCAGTTTTAATGGGCCAGCACATCATAGAGATGAATTCGAATCACGAGGATATAACCAAGGGGAGTAGAGGGGAATTCGAATCAACAGTTGATCATGCAGGATTTTCTGGAAAAGGTTGAGCTATATACATGCAACATTGAGATTAGTGAAAGCATCCAGTAGCAGCAGCAATATTTCAGTTCTCAGTTGGATCAACAACAAGTAGAGGTATTTCCTTGTGGATTTGATGACCCTATTGCTAACTATTTGGATTCTATAAGAAACATAAATGTCAAAGTGTTTTTTGTTAGATGAAGGATGGTTGTATTATCTTAACAAATTACATCTCTGCATTCTATGGTTTCCAATATTTTTCAGGTCAAGATCAAGAACAGGTTCAGTAAATCAGTTTCTAATATGGCTTCATTGGAAGCATGAGTTCACTTGATAAGAGGTTGTACAGTTGGTTAGCATAGGATTTAGCATAAGAATAATCTCTTCATACGAGAAAGTATATTGTTTTCAATTTCTTGAATAAGTAGAGGAGCTTTGCAAGATACATGCAGGCTACAGGTTAGCATGGGATTAGTTCTAAAGGCCAAATGAATCTGTAGCCCAATGGACTAGACACAATACAAAATCGAAGATTGTGAATATTTGCAGAGATCAAGGTTGTGGGTTTTTTTTTTACTGAGCAGGTTGCAAGGTTTTCAGATTGAATGGATAAGGCACATGTCTACTTGTTCTTGAAACCTCATAGGGAGGCTTTCATCCCCAGAAAGAGCCAGATGTTATCTCCTCAAATGTTTTTGTAAAATTTTGAGGAATTTCATTCATTCATGCTTAATGTGTCATTTGATCTTAGTCATTTAGCCAGTATTTTATCTCCAAATTCCTGATCAACTTCCCATTGATCGTCTTTGGTACGGACCCTTGTGACTCTATCCTTGACCTACATTACATGAAAACATAATGGTTATTTTGCCATAAATCTTAGTCTTATGTTCCTTTAGATTGTAATTTGATAAATAGTAGTTATTTCATTACAAAGTGTCTAAATAAGTCCAAATCTTACAGACCTAAGCTATATATATACCAAACAACTCTTTTTGTGCCTAAGCTTGAGTTTTTTTTAAAACTAAAATAAGCCTCTTAAGTTTGATAGCTTTTACCCAAACATTAGGGACCCATGGGCCAAGCCACGTATCAAGCACAAAGTCAAGACATAACACATCAAATCCCAGTGAAATTGCCAACCCGACACCATTCCTTTCATCAAACATATCATTCGCAATGTATAGGTGTCGAATATGGTTCAAGACGCCAGAGAAAGTGCTTTCAAGCACCGATTACATCTATTAAAAATAGATGACAAATGCTCCATTTGCAGGCAGAGAATGTGTGTGTAGGTGTTTTGTGATAAGTATAGTTGTGTTTGGATTTTTTAACAAGTCAAACCAATCCACACAACATACAACACAAACGCGCAAGATACAAGTTCTGCATTCTACATATGTCATCAAAATCATTTTAGTAGCAGCGCATTTAAAGGTTGTAAATTCACTCGTAGGCAATATAGCTATACAACCATGAAGAATTAGGTGCATCTTTTTTTTTGACCCTAAGTTTATGAATGATTTGATGAAGGTGTTGCAATCTGGGAGATTTATACCAGACAACATTAGATCAGCCGCTCTTTGGTCTTTAGGATACCAGTTTGCTGTAATCTCTGCATCTCATGAGAGGATTCAGGTGTTAAATGTTCCAAATATTGTAAACAAAATTCCATAGATTACATGTGCTATTATGACATCAGGCCATGACATTGAAATGGCAGCATTGTATCAGGTCGACACACACAACCCTTTCCATGAGTCAAGCCATTATTTAAGCCTCGAATCAAAGTGCCACGATGAGTTTGAATACTGTACAGGTGTTTCCATCAAAGGATTCATAGATCACCTCTCTGACAACCCATATGGAGCGCAAAGATAGATTTGGAGAAAGGATTGAGTGTTAGATCCTTGAATTGTTTGAATAAGTGATAGTTGCAGGGTTTTGAAAGTTTTTTGATAACAAATAAAATGTTCCAGATGTTCAAGAAAAGTTGCAGGGATCACAGGTCACCGAGCATATTGCAAATATTATGCAGGTGTCGAGTTGTTGTCAACCATAGGGTTGAAGCATTGATAATTGAGGATTGCTATTGTACATCAAGTGCCAGGTATCAACAACAATGAATAAAATAAGACCACTTGACAGTCTATCCATCAAGAAAACCAGATAGAAACAAAGGTATCCTTCGAGGACATGCAGATCGATGCAGAGTTGTAAACCAAATACTTGAAGAGTGCATATCCCTTCTTGGTCGACTGTAAATGCTTCAGCATTGTGACTGTTCTCTGCACACTTTTGTGTGTTGCTGTAAACATGCTTTTAGCTATTCAATACTACAAAAATGATGAATATGTCTTCAATGACATTTTGCAGTGTTAAATAATACTTATTACATTGTCTATAGTGATTGTAGAGATTGAATAGGAACAAATTCAGAAATTATAGAGAAATCCAAAGTATTGGGCAGGTAGTGATCTCATCAACAGATCATTGATAAGATGAAAAGGAAAAAATTGAATCAAAGATGCATTGTTTTCTTGCTATGAATGGAGCTATTTCTTCGACCCCTTTCATTGTCTT
Source organism: Picea sitchensis (assembly GCA_010110895.2). Classification (NCBI taxonomy): domain Eukaryota; kingdom Viridiplantae; phylum Streptophyta; class Pinopsida; order Pinales; family Pinaceae; genus Picea; species Picea sitchensis. The sequence continues at coordinate 10,499 of SNQJ01S0038710.1, forward strand.
CTGAGTAGAAGTTATGTGGTTATCATTTGAATTTTATCTACCTTAGAGCATCGAACCAAAAGCCCCATACATTGAGGGAAAACCTAATAGGTATAGAGTGTGTGTTCAACATGCAAAGATCTCTATGGTTATGAGCCTCCTCGTAAAGATAAAATTCATATATTAGTTGTTCTGGACTTGAAAAGAAAGTTAGATTAACCTTTGAAGAAGTCTGCTAAAGCCTGCCTTTTCGATGGCTATCTCAGTTTGCACAGCTGTCCTTAGCCACCAAAAGTAGCTTTCGGTGGATTACAGGTTAGAGTTTTGTCTCTTTAGCCATCGAAAGCACATAGAAGGGTAGAGTGTTATTGTTTTTGAACAAATCTCAATTTGGTGTTTTCAAAGAAGACGAAGATGTTTTCTAAGTTAAGAATATAATTAAAAGAAGTTGTTTTAGTGTTCTATTCCAAGTTTTTGAGACAGATGTTGAGGCAAGAAGATAAAGGAGATTTCCAGGATGAGATGATTAGCTTCCAGATGTCAATTGAAGATTCTAGAAGGCATAGTCATCATCCAACATACAGGAACAATTGTCAAAGACTTAGTATTAGGATATCATTTGAATCCCTTTATATATGATCTGTTCCTATTATTCTCGTATTAGTTTAATATTATATACTATCTCTAGTTATTCGATCCTATTTGATAGGATCTCAACTTTTGATGTAAAGACTATAAAGTCTATTGTTTTGAATCTAGGAAGGGGTTCGACTTTGGAGACTCTTTCATACTTTGTACTCAATCTTCTCATTTTCATATTAAGTAATACAGGCTTCTTTTGTCATTAATTGTTCATATTCCCATCTTCTTATCTATTTTGTACTTGCACTTGAATTTTATATTCATGTTATTCACGTTTTTCTAATGCCTGCTAGTTGTCATGTTGTCTTTGCATTGATGAGTTAGAATTGCAAGTATTATTTACTTATTGTAATCGGCCATTCATATATGTTTATTGTATGATTCTGCTGGTATAGTAAGGATTCTCCACACATCCACTTATTTACAAACTCTCTGAACAATAGTAGTTGAAAGCCTTGTCAATATAAGTGTGTTTATGCATGTCTTGAGTGAGTGAGGTTTGATTTAGTCATTTGACTTGATCCATTTGAGTAAATCACTGAGATATTAGTTAAGTTACTAGGATTCTTCGAGCTACAACCTATAAGGACTCCTGGAGTGATAACAAGAACTACCTCTCGTATCCTATAGAGTTGACCCCCTAGAGTAATTATGACACTACGGGGTCAAGACTCATAAACAACATGACGTTTCCACATATATGGTTGGCCCAAAACAACATCACATACATCAAGAGGAGAAACATCACACACTGCCCCATCCTTGAAGTGTTGGATGACATAGGATAGGCAACACTGTTGGCTGACACGAGGATCTCATCCTTGGTGAAGCCACCCAACGTTGTATGGATTTGAGTGTGGTGTTGTCGAAAACCCCAAGTATTTGATGACCTCAACTGAGATGAGGTTCTTATGTCTACCTCTATCAACAACAAAATGAAATGGAGTCCCCTTCACCCACATATGTGAATGGAAGAGGTGCTCCCCCTCTTCAAGATAAGTTAGATCTTCCTGTTGAATTGTTGCAGTTTCATCAATAATAGTGGGATATGTGTCGATGATCTATCTGTTTTCAATATTTTGTGGATCATTTATGAATCATGGTTCGTTGTCTTTGACCTCGGCCACCAATGACTTTTTTGAGCGACATTTGTCGTTGTTGTGCTAGGGGATTTTTTGGAATTCGCACTTCCCAGTGTCATTCTTCATCTTTCCTTTACCCTTATTTTCTTGTGTCTTGGAATGGTTGTTGGGAGGATGTTGTTTAGAGTCATCTTTACCATGCCTTGGTTGTTGCATATTTGTAGACCCAAACACCCATTTGTTCTAGTGCCTAAATTTCTACTCGATTTTGACAACATATCGATAGGCAGCTCCCAATGATGAGATGTTTAGGAAATCCATTTCATTTTGGATGAACCTATGCATAGCCCCACGGTATTTCAAAGCTAGATGTCCCTCAAAGTATTTGAGACCCATCTTGGTGCACAAGGTATGGAAAGTGTTTGTGAACTCCGACATTGTTTTGATCTTATCTTTCCATAGTGTGGTCCATCTCACATAATGGTCTTCATAGTTATCAACAGAGTAGTGTTGTTCCTTGACTGCATCCACAAAAAAATCCCAAGTGGGCTCGACCCCAAATATTCTACATTCCTCTATGGAACATTTCTTCCAATAAGTTTCCCACCAATGTTTGACATGGGGGAGAGCCTTGAGGAGTGCGAAGGTGATCTTTTCCCTATCGGATTTTTTTTTAACAAAGAAATAACCTTCTAGAAGATTCATCTATTTTTCTAAGGCATCCACATCTATCTGTCCTTCAAATAAGGGAATATAAAAATTAACTTGTACCTTGAAGGGAGAGGTTCCTCCAAAGTGGTCGCTTGATGAA
>SNQJ01S0038710.1:13022-33335 GCA_010110895.2 Picea sitchensis
AAAGAAATAACCTTCTAGAAGATTCATCTATTTTTCTAAGGCATCCACATCTATCTGTCCTTCAAATAAGGGAATATAAAAATTAACTTGTACCTTGAAGGGAGAGGTTCCTCCAAAGTGGTCGCTTGATGAAGATGTGATTGTTGTTATCGGTAGGCGTTGAAGGATGTGGGAAAAATTCTCCATCATTTTGTCCCTGTGAGAGCTTTCTCAAGAAACAGGTTAATAGAATCTTTTGCATACTCAGACCTTGTCGGAGACATGCACTGAAAACGATCAAGAGAAGCATGCTCTAATACCATTGATCCATATTATTTTCTAAATGAAATTAAGGCAGAGATATTACAATAAAATACACATAAAAATTTCCAGAAGTATTGAAATGCAACAATTCATGATTTCCTTTAATGAAAGAAATGTATAGAGACTGTAAAATTACAAAGTGCAAGACTTGCTAGAATGATGGCAAATTTATCTCTGAGAAGAGATGTGACATGTGCACTCATTTGCAAGAAGATTATTACAATGAGGCTCTGAAAGAATTTTTATGATAAACATGAATGCCAAAACCCTAGACATCCAAAAACCTAACCCTATGAGATGAAGCGTCAAAATTCATGTGGGCCTCATTGGGGTAAGTTAGTACATTAAGTTCTCGGTGTCGTAACTTTTGCATATGATCTTCGTTTTAAGCGTGTGATAGCCTGTTTGAAAGGTCTTTTCACGAAATACACATTATGTTTTCAAAATCCAACTTTGTCTTTTGTTTAACTGTGGCAAGCCAAAAAAACTTTTCTTAAAGCCCCAAAATGGCCCTAGAAGTACAGAAATATGTACCGATATGAAAACTTCCAAAATAAGCCAGTTGGAATAGGTGGGAAGCCACCAATATCCACCTGGATGTTGTGTAGGTCTTTAGGACAACCTCGTAAGTGCAGAATCCACTATTAAAAAGAAATGTCCCTATTACAGAGAAATGTGTTGAACTGAAAACTGTCGAGATGGGCTAGTTGAAATTTGGAATAGGTGGATGGCCACCAATATCCACCTAGATCAAGAAGCATACAAACTATCAAACATTAGATTGGACCTTGACCAAGGATGCTACAAAATCTGAGAAGAGATCCCACTTATCTCCTTAAAATTTCTTCACGACCCCTAGTCCATTATCTGATTAAATCATTATCATGCAATGGGCCCAATGATATACTAATATGGATGTTTATTTTTTGTCTGCAATCTACTTCAGCTCAACTTGGTTTTTTCTCTCTGCATATACAAAAAAAGTGATTGATGTAAAGCAGGATAAACAAGTGAAATTTTTGATATGTCATTTTATACAACTGGAAATGAGGATTAAAATGAAGGATCAAAATGGGTCGTTTGGCCAAGTAACCAATTTTACGTGGAAGCAGAAATTCCGTGTCTTTTTAAAATGTAGCAAACAAGCCAAGGAATGCTACGCCATATACTACTGTAATTTTGTCAACTTGAATAAAATTACAAGTTTTTTCATGGGAAAAAAATTTGCACATTGAATTGCATATTGTAGAATTGCATAACCGTCTCATATGCAAGGCATATTACAAATTAGTTTTAAATCCATGTTTAAGAATAATTACTCATGGCATCGAAAAAATAATGATCTACATTGAGAGAGATTTTGAAAATATGGTAAATTAAATTAGTAATGTTGTTGAGATAGGAGCATAGGCTTGTTATAACTAAAATTGATTAAGAAGATATATTCAAAAAATGCATTGAGTATAAAAAAAAATCATATTATTTCTACAAGCTAAAATAATAATAGGAAATAATTAATTAAAATCAATCATGAAAACAATTTGTTGATTAATCAATTATTTAATGGATTCATTGATTGATTATTGATTAAATAATTACAAAGGAAAGATCATGAAGAAAGTTATTGTACGGGCTATGAGTAAGTGGTTAGAGTGATTACATATTTGATATCAAAGGGAGCATGATTAGTTATAGAGTGTATCCGATTATATGTATTTAAGCTTAATATTGGTGTTAGTGATAAGATTGGTTTGAGGTCATAAGTTAAGCTTAATATTGGTGTTAGTGATAAGATTGGTTTGAGGTCATAAGTTAAGCTTAATATTGGTGTTAGTGATAAGATTGGTTTGAGGTCATAAGTGATAGTGGTTTAGGGGTTATACATATTGAAATGGTAATATATTATAAAATAAGGGATAGTCGTTAGGTGCTATAAGATATAAGGGTTATGGGTCATACATTAGTGATTGTTCATTATATGATAATGATCATTAAGGATGAGGAGCTAGCAATTATATGAATTGGGATATATGAATTATGAAGTAGTATATAACATATATGTAAGGTGCTATATGATAGAGGGTTAGTTATTATATAAATAAATAATCTATTTTTAAGGTCACGGCCAAGTCAACACACCAAATTGGTGTATGAGACCCCCTTGTTTGTGGGACAAGGGACTCCCCTCTACCCAGCGATTTGACTGTCTACGAAGGTATACATACTCTACCCCCTCTGGATTTGAACTTGTGACCTCTTAAGAGGAAACACATGTGTTATGTATTTAAAGAGGTCGGGGATTATGTGTTTAAAGTTATAGGAGATACAGGTTATATATAATCTGATAGGGATTATACATGTTACAACGGACAAAAGTTATACATTATAAGTTAGGGATTATTAGAGAATATTTTATAAAGTTTAACAAATTATTTAATAATTTAAAACAATTTAATTTACTATTTAACTGAAATATTTAAATAAATAACTAATTAATCATTAAATTGTGGTAATTAATTAACTAACTAATTAATTAATTGCGGAAAACAACAAAACTTTATATGCAATTAGGATGAACTGAAGATTCCATGAAAAAGCTAAATGAGAATGCCATGATGATGAAATATGGGCACGTGTGCATGGATAGGGAATGATGAAAATATGGAAATATAAGTCAAAATAAATAGGTTGAAAACCACTTTTATGTACTTTTGTTATTGTAATAGAAATTGTTTTGTGTTATGATATATATGTTTAAAATGTCATAATAAAATAGAAGAACACATCGTTTATAATGTAATTATGTAAATGTGATTTATGTTGGTGAGATAGTTTGTTGTGATACGAGAGGGATGATAATGATGGGGGATATGATTTCATAAGAGAGGGGGCTAAAGTAGGATCAAAGGGGAAACCCATATTATTTTCCTAAGTCAATGTATCATTACCACTTAATCCTCCCTTGACTTATTAGACATTGAACCATTGAATACATGTAAGAGGGTTGGTCTATGAGATCGCCTCATAGACATGTAAAATTTTAGGGGGTAAATTTCACCCATGAGATAATTTACCATGTTTTCTTCCAAAACAAATTCATCAATTTCCATTTTTTACCAAAATGATTCAAATCCTTTTACGGTTGAAATTTTAAGAATTGGTAACATTTCCCAAGGTTTTTACACATCAAAGTAAGCACTGACCCTTAAAAGTTTCCTTACTCATATAGTTATTGAGAGCATGGGTTGTGTACAAGGAAGCATGGGGGCCATATGAGAGTCAAGCAATCATTTTTGGAAAGAGTGAGAGACAAGAAAGCAAGGGAGAAAAGGAAATTTGAGTAGGAGGAAGGGCCAATTTCTACATGTTGATTTTTGGCAGCAAGAGAAACGTTGGGTGCTAGGAAACAACACAAACCTTACTAGCCATGAAAATACATCTTATTGGGCAGAGTTTGATGTGAGAAATGAGATTGGGTGCTTATAACAACTTAATAGAGCTATGAGATAAAACTAAGAGTGAGGATGTGTGCCTGCAATGAGTCCCCAACTATGATATTTCATGACCAATAGTATGCACTAAATCCCTAGGTTCCCTCATGTGCAGCCCAAAAAAATACCCTCCTCATTAATATTAAATTGAACCCACATGCATGGATATGTTTGATCCTCATTAATATTAACTTGAACCCACATGCATGTATATGTTTGCTTGCTTCTTCCTGCATTCAGATTCATAGTTCTCATACCTTTTGCAGTAATAGCATTATATGCTTGCTTTGTCATTAGATGTCCTCTCTTTGCCTCTTTTAGGCTGGAAATTATGATTTTGATTTTGATGTGTGTGACCTTCACATGAGTGATGGTTGCTTAGACTTCTCCCTCTTCCTCTGTGACCTCTACCTTTTCTTCTGCCTCTCCCTCTGGTGAAAAAGAATTGTGTCTTGAAGGAATTGGCTATTAATTCATCTTCTAGATGTAGTCTGGTCTCAAGTGACAATAAAGAACCCATTAGTTCATCTATTGAAAAATTTGACAGATCCTTGGATTCAAGGATGACTGTAACAACCATCTCAAATTTCTTTGGAAAACTTCTGAGGAATTTCTCAACAATCCTTTGATCTTGGATGGCTTCACCAATCAACTTGATCTAATTCACAATTCCCATGACTTTGGTCATAAATTGATCAACATTTTCAGACTCTGTCATTTTTAAGGTCTCAAAATGTGTCCTCAAGGTTTGCACCTTCATTGTTTTGACCTTGTCATTTCCTTGGTACGTTGTTCTTAGGATATCTCACGCCTATTTTGAGGTAACAACACCTATGATTTTTTAGAAAATGGAGTCATCTATTGAGTTCTGAATCTAGAACTTAACCTTATTTTCTCTTTTCCTCCGTTCTTCCTAAACATTTCTCTAATGATTGGTCATGGAAGCTAGATCTGTTAGATATGGTTTATCTGTTAGATCCCAATACTCCTATGCTTGTAAGAAGGATCTCATTCTAAGATACAAAAATTCATAATTCCTGCCAAGTAAAAGTAATATTGGCCATTGTATTGGCCCTAAATTGTTAGAGTTGGCCATTTTTTTTGTAAAAAAAGATTCAAAACAATAAAAAAAACTATAAGTAATTTTGGTCCCCTTCCTCCGGGGTAAAAAAGCAGCAACGATTAAGATAAAACCCCATATAATTTGCCGTCCAAAAATAATATACCAGTCTGTTCGACTTGGTTTATCGGGGTAAAAAAGCAGCAACGATTAAGATAAAACCCCATATAATTTGCCGTCCAAAAATAATATACCAGTCTGTTCGACTTGGTTTATTGAGAACTCGCTGTAAATTTTGTAAGAAAAAATTTAGGTCCTGGGTTTTCTCTGCGAGGGACAATGGCAGGACATTTATGCCCTCTCTCCACAGATGCAGCGATCTGCAAGAAAAAAAAAAAAAGCGAGCGAGTTGGATGATTGTAACCCTCTTTGCGTGGATGGCGCACAGGTTTGTATACTCTAACAGACCCACCAAGTATGCCTCCGCTACCTCTTGCAACGCCGACACAACTGAAAACTGGAATCTCAAATCGGTCTTAAAGTCTTGCGCGATCTCCCTCACCAAGATCTGGAATGGCTTGTGTGCACGGTTGTGGAGTGCACACGATCTTGGAGTGTGCACGATCTGGTGTGTGCGAAATTTGGTGTGCACGATCTTGGAGTGACTTTGGTGCAGAGGCCTTCTCCGCTTTCTCGACGACTTTCTTCGGGAGGAGAACTCTACCGTTAGCAATAATTTATTTCCCAAAAGTTTCCCCATTTCGTCGTCGTTTCTGATTGTCATTTTCCCACGACCAGTCTTTTCGTCTAAATCAGACACCTTGACTGTCAGATATTCGATGGTTCCAGCTATGGGAATCGTATCGCAACGCTTTGTGACCCGCACTCTTTTGACCCGCTTTGAGAATTCCAGCTTTGTGACCCGCACTCTTTTGATCAGACTGCTCTCCAGGGGTTGTGGAGAGTCTTACCTCTCGTGGTCTGTAAAAAAAGAAACTGCGCAGACAAAACAATGTACTGGATGGACGAAACAATAGACTGCACATACGATAACAGGAAACAGAGTAAACAGGTCATATGAATGCAGAGCACATTTCATGAACGGGAAAATAACTGAGCTAAATAAGCACCAACAAATCAATAAGAACAAGAAAATGACATGAATCCTAGGGATGTCGACAATTGTCCAAAACATCTGGTAGTGTAAGCACACAGTGGAGTTTAACAACTAACAATCATGCTTGCTTGAAAATTGGAATACCACATATTATTATTATTAGAATTCCATTGCTCATTTACAACTTTTAATAGACAGGTGGGATTCATTACATTGTACATGTGGTGGAAGATTTCTTTTCGGCGGTACGAGTAAACTCCATCAATAGCAAATCAACCGCACTTCTTGTTTGTTGTGTCACTTGAGCATTTAGATCGGATTCAATGGTCCATTAAATGAAGGGTTCAATGCAACTTGCATCTCTTCCAGCAGTCACGAGTTGATTACATTGTAATCTTTACCATTGTGAATACAATAAACTTTTCAACCCGGAAATAAAGAACTTTGCAAGCTTCGAACTATTAGAAAGAAACTTGGTCGACGTTATGGTATGACATTTGGATATGAAACCATAGATGATGCCCTTCCTTTTGATTCAACTCATGTGAGCGTGTCTGCTACATTCTTAACAAACGGGAGCCAAGAAATTACAGAGCTATGATTTAAGGTGCCCGTGTAGGCTTGATCCTGAGACTTGAGAATAGAAAATATTTTCCTTATGCGGAGAAACAATGCTCTCGAGGTTGATCTCCCTTTTTGTGGGCGCGTGGGCTATTAAATAGAGCGATCAACATGACCGAGTGAAGATGGTGGATGGATGGTAGTCTAAGTGAGTGTAGATGTGAGAGCAGTTGAGGTAGTGTAGATGGTGGATGGATGGTAGTTTAAGTGATGTGAGAGCGATTAAGGTGGTTTTATTCTTTTAAATTATATAAGTGTATTATTGAAATAGATATATGAGTAGTTGAGGTGGTTTCATTCTTGTATATTATATATATATGGCACGGATTTGATAAAGAGTCAAACTACCTTGAATCAGTATTATTTCATACATAATTCCATACCGTTTACTATAAATTTTATATTATCTTTATTTATGTTTAAAACTATTTTTTTATATTATCTTTATTTATGTTTAAAACCAAATTCATTTTTTTATTTATAAGGTTTTTTAATTCCAATTTTCTATTGGCTCAGAGCATCATGACCTGACTTTCTGATACTGTAATCTCTGACCATGGTTGCAGTTAGTCAGCATGGATTTGGGACGGCTCTGTGAAAGTTGCACTGCAGTCCCGCCAAGAATCACTTGGAAGGTCGCATGGATGTTAGCATTTAGGTTAAGACATTCCCCGTGGTTTCTCAAATTAATAGATTGTCATACTTGTTAGAGAAGCTGAGTAAAGATTTGCGGATGCAAGGGCTATAGTGTTGAACAATTCCTCTGCGGAGACCGCAGACCTCATTGTGGGTCTTCGTGTGCTTCACTAAGTTTTGTTGAGTAAACGTTTGCGGATGCAGTGGATATCCTGTTGTACAATTTCTTGTGCGAGTTCAGAAGCCTCACTGTGGGTCTTCGTCTGCTTTCGTTTTCGATTTAGAATCTAACCCCAACCAGGACAGTTCTGTTTGAACTTCCATGGTTGTTTTAGAAGGGTATTTTAGTTGGGTAAATTTGATGTATTTATTCGTTCCATTTATGATGCTTAAAAACGTATTCAAACTTAAGTAATCTTTTCATTTTTCTAATGAAATTCGAGATGTGAAATGAGATGTTTGACAAACCTGAAGCATATAGAATTTCATTGTTGTTGCTAGTTATAATAATCTTTCTCTAATTCCTCTTGCACAATTTCAGCGCGCCCTGGCTAGCATGGAAGTATTTTTGACCCACCACTCGACAGCGCCCTGACTAGCACGGAAGTATTTTTTGACATTTGAATATAACCATGGATTTCACTCCTTTGGACCTGGACAAAGTTCACTGATTTCTTTATAATTGAACTTATTATAGACCACGGCAGGGACACCGATATAATGCTCTGTTTATGCTCCCTTGCAAATATGTATTTTAAGGCCATTGGTTCATCAGTATTGGTTTTTCGTCCCTCAAACCCTCCCTCAAATATGCTTAATAGACTGAACACCTTTCCCTTAACCCAATTGCAATAATAAATGCATTATTTATCTTTAATTCCACAATGAGTGAGCTCTTAGAGACTGCAACGCAATGCCTTGAATCCATAACTTTATGTCAAATGCTTGAAATAAATCAAAATATTTTTTTCTATATACATATTTGGAATCATTTTCACATCGCATTGAGGTTCCGGAAACCATGGAAATTCATGTGGCATGCAACTGCAACAAAGGCCAATGTTACCCATAGCCTCGGTAAAGTTTGTTTAAGATTGGACTAAAGAATTTTCCTTCTTTCCTGCTTTCCTCCTGCTTTCCTCCTCCTTTCATTGTTCATTCGTCTGACCAGAAAATCCTCTGCAGCTACTATAACATGGACTGGAAGAACTTTCCTTCTTTTCCGCTTTCCTCCTCCTTTCATTGTTCATTCGTCTGACAAGAAAATCCTCTGCAGCGACTATAACACAGACACGGTCATAATTGGTGCGTGAATGAAATTATATGTAATTTTATTATATAACATGGACTGGAAGAACTTTCCTTCTTTTCCGCTTTCCTCCTCCTTTCATTGTTCATTCGTCTGACAAGAAAATCCTCTGCAGCGACTATAACACAGACACGGTCATAATTGGTGCGTGAATGAAATTATATGTAATTTTATTACAAAATGCAAGATTGAGGTATTTTTACATACTTGCACTAAAGGGTTACATACTTGACATATTTTTACATATATGTCATAAAGGGTTACACCTATATAGATAATGGTCATATTTATTGATCTTTTAATCATGCATTTTTAAAATCTTTAGTTAACCAGTTTACTTTTTAACATTTACTTAATATGATTAAAAAATTAGTGTGTGATTATCTAATTGCCACTTTCAAATGATTACCAAACTTAATTGAACTAACAAATTTACTCATCTATTAACTTTTTATCATTTTACAGTGTTAGATTTATATTTGTGCCAAGTTTACTTATGGGAGCCTCATAATTACAATCAATTGTTTCATATTATTCACTGGTTTCATATTCTTTGTTTCAAGTAAGCCTTTGAGCGTTCACCAATAGCTAGTTATCGTCTCTGCTAATAACTAGCACAACCATATTTAATTTACTAACTCTAATTTTAATATAAACCCTAATTAGGGTTTGTGAATAAACTATGCTATAGCCGTTCATTGTGGGCAAGTTAACATCTCTGCTAATAACTAGCACAACCATATTTAATTTACTAACCCTAATTTTAATATAAACCCTAATTAGGGTTTGTGAATAAAATATGCTATAATCATTCATTGTGGCTGTGCTAGTATATGCGTGAATTGCCAATAATGTACAGTATTCCGATAGTCGAACAAGAACCAAGGAAAGTACCAGTATTGCAATAGTTGAACAAGAGCCAGCGAATCAACTTTACTGTTGTGAAAAAATTAACCACGAATTCATTAAGCTCATCGCTAATGGAGAATAAGAAAGGTTGCAACTATGGGGCAGAGTGTAAAGTGGCATAAATGCAAATTAAAAAAAAAGTTAATATTAAAGTAAATTTATAATTTCAAGTAAGTTTGTTGTTCCTCAAAAATGTAAGAAAGTTATGAACGTGAAATTTTATTCATTGATTTAGAATAACATCCAAAAATATAATTAAAATTTATGATTAAAAAATGATTAAATATACCTTAAAAAAAAAAGTAACAATCAATACCTTGAAGTAAATTAACCTTCTCATAACTGCAGATATGTAGTGGTTTCCGGATCATCTAAATTTAAAATGCTAAGCTAAATTCCTTTTGGAATTATAATTCAATAGTTCTTTAATTATTATATATATAATTTATGTAATGATACATAACTATACTGTGCGATACTAAGCTCAAGTAGGCTTAGTTAATTTAAGAGAAAATATGGGTCAGCGGGAAAACACCTACATTAGTTAGGATCTGAACTTGCTGCATCGGCAGGGAGACCTCTATACTATATACGTAATATTACCACTCTCGTTCGTTGACTCGGGTGGCATGATTGATGCTGATCTTCTCTTTCTCAGTTCAGATAAAGGTCAATAGATGTTCCTATCTCCATATAGGAATATATCTATATACCTTTTCCTATATTGGCTTACGGTTTCCATCATTCATTTATATATATAATTTATGTAATGATACATAATTATACTGTGTGATACTAAGCTCAAGTAGGATTAGTTAATTTAAGAGAAAATAGAAATTATGGTAATATTGTTCATTATCTCTAAGAAATACAAAAAAACGAATAAAAGGGTAAAAAAAAGGGAAGGAGAATAATATAAAATGTAATAATAGTTTAAAAAATTATTATGAATGTTTAATTAGTGTAACAATAATTTTGTTTAACATGTTGGAATTGAAATCTATAACAATTACATTTACATCTCCCACTTGATCCCTCCCTATTTATTATGGATTATTACGTTTAAACCCTTCCTATTTATTCTGGATTACTACTTCTAAACCCTAGAACAATAGTTTAGGTATTACTTATTCATGAGTAGCCTACCCTATTAATTAATTTTCTGTTCTAAAAAAATGAATGTTGTAAAATTTAACAAAGAATTTACCTTCTTTCGCTATACTCTATGAGGGGAAGATATATAGGAACGTAGTTGCTTGTCCAAGTTATTTATTGATTAGAGGCGCAATGGTGAGTAAGCGAACTCTCCACCGGCCTCACCAAATAAGTAAATTGAGGGATAACCTTACCTTCCTTATGCTCTTTGAGGAGAAGAAATATGCTCTTTGGGGGGAAGAAATATAGAGGACCCTATATATGTAATATAACGCTTTTCGGCCCCACCCAATAAGTAACTCAAGGTCGAAGGTTGTGAAAGCTCCGTAGCAAGGACATTTCAAGGCTTCGTTAAATGCTAGTCTTCATTCAATACTAGGCTTAGTTCAATACGCCAATGAGATATATCTTTAAAGATCCCCTCACTTTATTGGATGAGTTGCCCCGGCCCCTGCACACAGAGTTTTCTCCCTTCATAGATTATTGATTCACCAACCCGATTCATTCCTAAGAATATTTACCATTGAAAATCTGGACTTCATTAGTAGTTTCTTAACTTAACGAGTCTATTTTTTTTTATATATTGCCACAACCACATAAAAATTTAAATTTAATTACAAGATCCAATGTCTTTTTAATACTGCCATGTATCATTCCAATGCAAAATTATGTTGAAGTATATATAACCTCATTGCAAATTTAAATTTCTTCTTTGTAATGTGTAACTGTATAAGTTACTACATGGTCATACTGCCATGTATCATTCCAATGCAAAATTATGTTAAAGTATATATAATCTCATTGCAAATTTAAATTTCTTCTTTCTAATGTGTAACTGTATAAGTTACTACATGGTCATATAAGAGTTTAGAAATGGAAAGGTTATATATGATAAAAGTTATTAAAAAACATAAATGATCATATAATCAATGACTCCATGAGCAATGGCAGGATCAACCACTATGTGGCTATCTCATTTGTTGGGATTTGTTGGGATAGATATATGAGTGAGAGATTATGGGTTGAAGTCTTTTTAGCCAAACATTTTGTCAATTGTTTAGATTGTAATATTTATACTTGCTGAGATAGATATATGAGTGAGAGATTATGAATTGAAGTCATTTTTTTTGCCAAACATTTTGTCTATTGTTTAGATTGTAATATTTATTGTTTTATTAACCAAAAAATGAGGTTGGTGTGGTCTTATTGGTGCATACCACGGTGGGGTCTTAGACTGGGGTGAAGTGGTAACAAGGTAGTCGTAAGTCTTTTTCTCCAAACATTTTGTCTATTGTTTAGATTGTAATATTTATGGTTTTATTAACAATCAGAAGATCCAAGGCCAATGATAATTCCTTCAATACTCAATCACCAAATTGAAATAGATAAAATATGTGAAACAAACACCACGGTGAGGCTACGCTCACTTCTATATTATTCAATGAAGACAGATTACATCTTTATATAGGAAAAGACTCTACCGAGTCAGTTACATGCAAACCAAAGACAACTAGACTCTTAACTAAGAATTGACTCTTAACACGCCTACAACTGACTCTCACAACTGAAGCTTATAACTGGTGCTTACAACTGGTGCTTACAACTAGCGCTTTCTCCATTAATTCCAAGTCTCCCCCTTAATGGAGAATGGATTGACTTCTACACCTAACATCTCCCTAAACAGTTCAAACTTAATCTTTCCAAGAGGCTTAGTGAAAATATCAGCAGCATTTTCACTAGTATTACAATACACAAGAGTTATTTCATTTGACTGCAACTTTTCTCGAACAAAATGATACTGAGCTTTAACATGCTTTGTCTTTGCATGAAAAATCAGATTCCTCGCAATATTGATTGAACTTTGATTATCACATCTGATCATCGTAGGTTCCTTTCGTTCTTCTCCAACATATTGAAGAAGTCTTCTTAACCAAATAGCTTCACAAGTTGCTGCAAACAAGGCTTTATATTTTGCTTCAGTAGAAGACAAAGATACAGTAGGCAGCTTTTTACTGCTCCATGAAACAACCCCAGATCCAATGTTGAACGCATATCGAGTGGTTGATCTTCGATCATCCAGATTTCCAGCCCAATCATAATCTAAATAACCTGTCAACTCAACACCAGATGCATCAGTATATTTAATAATGAGAGATTCTTACCTTTCATCATATTGCGTGCACACTCTATCAGAGATATGTTTTTCCTTTCAACGACTTTGTTTTGCTGTGGAGTGTGAGGTACTGTAAATTGCTGTACTATTCCATTATCTTTGCAATATTTGTTGAAGTCCCCTAATTTATACTCTCCCCCTTGATGCAGGCGAAGGTTTGATGGATTTTCTGTCTTCTTTTCACCATGGTTACGAATTCCTTAAAAGTACTCAGAAAACATCACTTTTTAAGTCTGAGAACAACCCATGTGTATCTCGTGCAATCATCAATAAATAACAAAAGTAAAATGCACCTCCTAAAAAACCTAGTCTGCATAGGCCCTGAAACGTAGCCTTCACACAAGATCCTATACATATCTCTTTTTCTTATCAGTATTAGGGGGAAATTCATCTTTGTGCATCTTTCCTAATGGACATCCATCATCACCAGAAACCTTCTCATTCTTTAACATAGGAATTCCTTCAACCATATTCTTTTACTGTAATAACAATAAATGGGATGATTGATGTGTCCATACCTTTGATGCCAAAAGAATCTCTGTTGGCATAGCCACATGAAGAAGTCGGTGCATGATGTGCTTCACTGGTAACATCGGATTTATTATAGACCTCTGCTCCTATCCGTTTACAACGGTTTGAAATTGGTCCAACAAATCCTTCACTATGCAATAATTCTTGAAAATTCAACCTTCAAGTTTAGTCTGTGGTGTGGACACGGAGATCAAATTTTTCTTTATTCACGGCACATACACCACATTGCGAAAGTGGAATGGTACCGATGACTGATGTCATAGGAATGTCTCCCTTATCCCTATAATATGATGAATGTATGATCATCCAAGATATATCACGGCACCATTCTATGTTTTGTTAAAATTAATATACGAATTTTATTACTAGTCATATGTCGCGATGCTCTTGAATCCACAAACTGGGCATCGAGGAATCATCCGTTTCAACTTAGGATAAAGCGTTAGACACAAAAATCCTAAGATCTTGTGAGTCAAAATTGGGGGTTCATTAGTATCATCACTAGCAATAAATAATTCGTGATCTTGAATCAATATCATCACTAGCAATAAATAATCTGTGATCTTGATTTGAAGATTTTTCTGCATAATGACCTGAATGTGTTCTAGGTTTATTCCTAGCCTCATCACTTTTCTTCTTATGACAATATTTAACCATATGTCCAGGTTGACCACAATAAAAACAACTCTTTGACTCATTCCTATCAGATTGCATACCTTGATTTGGAGATTGTCTTCTCTGCGATGAACTGTCTCTCTGCCATGAACCACCTCTCTACCATGAACTGCCTCCTCTGCCTCTTACTCCTGATTTCACTCTCGCAAATCTATTATTTGACCATAGTGCCAAATCTTTACTCTGAGGTTTCAGATTCCTGTGCCTCTCTTTCTCTTGCAACAAAATACCTGCCAGTTCTTCAAACGTAGGAGGTTTCTCCCTTGTTGCAAGACATGAACATATGATAATCTTCTAGCATACCATTTAAGGTAATAGTCACTAGATAAGTATTGGAAACAATTTCCCCTATATTTACTAGCTTGTCTTTCACCTCTTTAATGCGACCCAAAAATGAACTAACAGGTTCATTTACATCCATCTTAATGCCTAGCAATTTAGTTTTCAGGAACAAAATGCAATTTGTGTTGCTAGTTTCATACAATGCTTTAAGAGCTGTCCATGTTGCAGCAGAAATTATAGCATCTCTAATATGTGGAATTATGTTATCTTTAACTGACATGCGCAACAATACCTTTGCCTTGTTTTCATGCTTCTCCCAGTCTTGGATCTGTGTTGTTGTTGCACCTGCAGCCGCATCAGGTTTTAGTTCAGTTCCCTTCACAATGTTCCAAACACCATAGCCCTCCATGAGCGTCTCCATCTTGAATTTCTAGTTAATGAAATTCGAGCCATCTAACTTGTTGGCTTCGTTGAGGTAGGTCTCCGCCAGCAAATTTGTCATCGCTGCAATCTAGTCTCTGTAAGTGAATCAACAAGGATATGCAACTTTCTGTCGCTCTGCCTTCGAATACCACCGATTCGTCTCAATCTTGGCTTTCACACATTAAATCTCACAAATAATATTCTCTTGAATAAACTTTAATATCCACTTTTAAAGTTTATACTTCAAAATTATCCACGGTTAATAAACTTCAAAATAAAACCCACCTTAATAAACTTTATATTCCAGATAAAGTTTAAACTCCACATGCATTCACTTCACTTTAATAAAAAAGTGAATAACACACTCTTCACTTCACTTCACGCTTCAAAAAGAAATATACACCCCTTTTGTTTTTAATAAGAAACTCAAACTATAATCATGCAAAACTCCAAAAAAGTTTATAACTTAAAAATATCCACTTGTAAATATCCACCTTATAATTATTAAATTTCTTAAAAACTCATGATTTTCTCTTCGTTCAACTCCAAGCATGCAAAGCTCACGCGAATTTTTCATTCATGATACAATGGGGATCCACGCTCACCACAAAATACCACACATGCAATCAAACTCCACTTGTGCACCTGATCTGAAAAAACTCATGCATGCATGCACGATTTTTCACCTCCACGATTTCAACCAGATGGATTTTCTCACACGTGTTCGACCCACGTTGGGTTCACTCCAGGTAAAGGGCATTCCACTCACCTCTCACACTCGATGATCAGATGAATGGGAAATCAAGTCTTAGCCTGCAGAAATCTCATGTGTTTCCACACCTCACGTGTATTCCGACTGCGGGATGTTCGCACCCCTCGAGTACTCCACCTGCGAGAATCATGAAGGAAGTTCGCACCTAAATGCACATCAGCATGCGAAAAAGACTGGTTCTAAGTATGCGCAAAAGTGCGAGTAATATGCCGTCGCACCCTGCTAGAGGAGGGACCTGCGAACCTCTAAAACTCTCGCACTTCACTCCCGTGGCTCTGATACCAAGATAAAATATGTGAAACAAACACCACGGTGAGGCTGCGCTCACTTATGTATTATTCAATGAAGATGGATTAATAATAATAATAATAATCTATTTTTAAGGTCACGGCCAAGCCAGCACACCAAATTGGTGTATGAGACCCCCCTCCACCTAGCGATTTGACTGGTAAAGTCTACGAAGGTATACATACCCTACCTCCCTCTGGATTTGAACCTGTGACCTCTTAAGAGGAAACACATGTTTTTAACCATTAGGCCCACTCTTACATCTTTATATAGGAAAAGACTCTAACGAGTCGGTTACATGCAAACCAAAGACAACTAGACTCTTAACTAAGAACTGACTCTTAACACGCCTACAACTGAATCTCACCACTGAAGCTTATAACTGGTTCTTACAACTGGCGCTTTCTCCATTATTTCCAAGTGAAATGGCATCTGCAGGGTGGATGAGTGCATACGTTGAATGAAAAACAAGTTTTCAACCTAGAAAGAAAGTACTTTGTAAGCTTTCGAACTATTAGAAAGAATCTTGGGCGAGGTAATGGTATGGAAATTGGATTTGAAACCATAGTTGATTCCCTTGCATTTGATTCAACCAATGTTCTGGTAATATCTGATGCTCTTCTACATTCGTATCAAACGGGGCCCGATAAATTAAAAATATACTATTTAAAGGTGCCTGTGCAGGCTCGACTTGCGAATAGAAAATATTTTTCTTAAATGCGCAAAAACAGGGCTCTTGACATTGATCTTCCTTTAGTTGATGTGTGGGCTATCAAGTGGAGTGATGGACATGCGCGATTGAAGTTGTTGGATGGATGGTAATCTACATGGGTGTCATTGTGGGAAGGTTGTTGTGAAGACTACTGGAAAATTACTTTCATATCAAGGATGAACTCCCTCGTTTCATATCTGTCTCAAGATGCAATTTTTCTCTCTTGTTTTTTTCTAAACACCAAAGAAGACCTAAAATTGCAGTAAAATCTCAATGCATACTAATTTAAGAAAATAAGCATTATGGATTATACTAATCGAAGATCAAATCAACCGGATTTTGAACCTGATCTATGAACAATCCTTCTCTGGGTCGCTGAGATATGTGGTATCATTGGGTAGATCGTGGATCATAGATCCATGGCTCCAAATCGTAGTTCATATTTGTGATGTTAACCCAAATCAACAGAAAACTCTTTCAGGTTGTAGCATGGGGAACATGCACTCCTTGTCACTTCTCACTTTTCACTGTGTGTATTTGCTCTTGATGCTCGTTCTAGCTTTAATGAGAGCATCGCTTGACTTTGTCGTTCTAGTATTCCAGATCTATATTATGCATGAATACAGGCAATCAAACACTTATCTAGGTGAATCTGGATAGATCTAAGAATGATTTCCATGCTAGAGACGTGGTTGAACGATTTGAATCTAAATCTATAGTTTTGTTGATGTAGGCAACATTGCTACTTTCTCTTGGATTACCACCACATAGTCGTCAATGATCATATTTGGATTTCTCACTCATTAATCTCATGGATGAGTATCATAAGCTATTAGGCCTTAAGAATTATAAGTCCTCTATACCAATTGATAAATATATAAATCTAGAAAGACCTTTAGCAAAAAAAACTATATCCTAAAATGTGAAATATAGGATTTCATGATTGTATAAGAGATATAGATTGACAATTTCGAAAGGACATTTAAATTTCAAAACCAATTTCCACCACCAATTATGAGTACCTATTCCTTGTACTTCATATGATGTCTTATAAACTACCTTTGGTGTGTAAATACTTGTTGCAAAGTTCTTCAACAAATTCAACACATCCTCTACATCCTTAATTCTAACAACACTAGAATGTGGAATTGCTAAAAATTCTTCCCATTCCAAAGCTCCATCATTAGTAAGGCCAACTATATCTACTATTTCTCATTCTTGTCTCCAAATTGATGTAAGGTTTAGAACATGGGCTATTTACCAAGTGTTGACAAATATTTTATCACATTCATTCATAATGGGCTTTTTAAATTGTGAAAAATAATGTCAATATGTAGAGGTTTTTAAATTGTGAAAAATAATGTCAATATGTAGGTATTGGGGGATGTGGGGTCTTGGAGGGCATAAAAAGGGGTATCTAGTAAAAATAAGGATTTATTTTATTGGAAATATGTATTGGGAGGGGGGTTAAACAAAAAGATTTTGAGATCTATTTATCAATATCTAGTGAAATTAGGGGTATTATTTAATATCCCATGAACAGATCTTGTGGTTTGGAACCACTTGATAAAGTTTGAAATATGTCTTTTCAGATAAAATTCATATTGAGTTTTCATAAAGTTAGAAACTTAAACCATAATGAACCTAAAGATCCTCTCCCAATATAACTCTATTCCCTTCAGCCACCTTCCACACTAACCACCTTCCAATCAAAGTAAAATATACAACCATGTCATTTCATATTGTTGAAACATTAAATTAGGATATGTTGTGGTCCTCATCTAGTCATGAACTTTATTTGGCTCAATGTATTTCTGAGAAACCACTTAACTCCATATATCAATCCTTAAAATAAGCCTCCATGCACATTTTGTTTCTAAAAAATTTACAATTTTTTGAATGTATTGGAACCCACATCCATCCATCTCTTTTGGAAGAGAAATTATCTTCCATTTAACCAAGGACACACTTCTTTTTCATTATCCCCTAACCACAGAAACCTTAAATTAAATTTTCTTATTTCCTCTAACATATTTTTTTTTTAATGAAAGAAAGAGACATCTACTATACAAGGATTTATTCTACAACATATTTTACCAAAAACAACCCCACAATAACCATGACTTAAGCCTTCTCTCCACATTTGATATTAAATAGTCATAATCATTTTTTACATAAATTATACCATGCCTTAAGACTTCTCTCCACATTTAATATTAACTAGTCGTAATAATTTTTTACATAATAATTTGTTTTAATATAAAATCCTAAGTATTTCAATTCTGTCTTAAAATCAATTTACTAATAAGGAAATATCTATGTTTTTTTTTTTATATCATCCTCTCTTACGCCCACGAGTTAAATTGTGGACATACCAATATTTATGTTTATCTATTTTGTAGTGTAGTGCAATTAAAGAGTCTCCTTGTGCATTCATTTTGGAGCCATAAAAAAATAACATATCTATGAACAATAGGTTAGGGAAATATAAATATCTCCCCAATTTTATACCCTTATAGAATTAATTTTCTTAACCTTCGAAAAATCTCCACTAAACCCTTTTACCAAGCTAAGAAAAAATAGGAGAGATAATGGGAACCCCTACTTTAACTTGTTGCTGGCATTGAAAAAAGGTGATGTAAAAACTTTCATAAAAATAGATAGAGTTATACTGATCACATATTTTATCACCCAATTAACTAAAGATACACTAAAAGCTAAGTGAATCATCCTAAACCTTAAATAAATACAACATATCCTATCATAAGTCTTAGACAAGTCCAATTTCACCACCATTTCTTGAACCTAAGTGAATCATTCTAAACCTTAAATAAATCCAACATATCTTATCATAAGTCTTAAAAAAGTCCAATTTCACCACCATTTATTGAATCCTCTTTTCTTTTATTTTATGGAGGACTTCTTGTGCTAGATACTTTATGTATCTATCTACCCACACATAAATCAAACAATTCATTTGAAAATGAAATGTATAATAATGTTTAAATTATTCTAGTGATAATATTTACTATAATATTATAAATCAATTTACATAATGAAGTGAGTCAAATTTTCTGAAAAGAAGAAGGATTATTTAATTTTGAAATGAATGAAATAAACATAGATTGTATTTTAAAGGTTGTAAACATATTTCTAAAATATCTAGACTGTTATAAAACCCTTAGCAAATCATAGTGAATTAATTTGTAAAACCCTAACCAAAAAATATATAGGTTACCCATCAAGGCTATGAATATTGTCATTTTGAAAGGAGTACAACATCTCTTTGTTCATATTTGAATATTCTTGTGTCAACCTCATATTGTCTCCATAGATGATTTTAGGGGCGAAATTTCGCTCATGGGCGAAATTAAGGGGCCTCTAATTTTTTATTGGGCGAATTTTTTGTATTAGAATGATTTTTTTTAACTTATTTTATTAGCCCGTAATTTATTTTAAGGTAAAAATCGTGTATAGGGTTAGCCCATGTTTTTAGGAGGGATAGAGGAAAACAAATTATATTTAGCCCCCGAAATTTGGAGGAAAAAGCTTCCATTAGCCAAATTTCTAGAAATATGAGAATTTATGATAGCTTCTTCGCCCTGCCATTTGGTAAAATCGGGATTTATGGTTTAATTTCGCCCCGATTTTGTGGTATGGGTAGTGGGCACTCAACACTGGGTAGCTACAACTTACAATCTTCCCTTTGCCCGATTTCAATCTTCCCTTTGCCCGATTTCCAAAGAACATGGAGATTTTTGGCCCTCCCACATGGTATAAATTATATGGGATCTGAAATGCATTCCCCAGTTTACATCTTCGTTCTTTTGTTACCTCTTATTTCCCCTTTGGGCCT
>SNQJ01S0038710.1:45435-86466 GCA_010110895.2 Picea sitchensis
AAAACTCTACCAGTTGGGTTCTATTGGCAAGAGTTGGCTGCCTATTGGCAGACTGCACCAACTGTTGGTAATAGATTGTAAACTTTGCTTGCTGGCAAAATGGATCTTTCTTCTCAGAACCCATTCATTTTGTATTTTGAAGGAAGTTAAGCTCTTATAAAGCAAGTTTGGAAATTTTTACTAGTTGACCACCTACTAGAGAGTCAGCTACTTATGACTGTCTCTTTTAAACATTCATATATTTTTGAAAATGCCACCCTTAATTTGATATGTAGAAAATCATCCATGCTTGTAATTTAGTGGGCATTATATTTGGAGTTCTTTTATGAGACAATAGAAATGCCCTATGAAATTTATCAAAGTTGGTCATTGTCATTAATCAAACAAATACCCTATGAAATTTATCAAAGCTGGTCATTATCATTGATCAAAGGTGAAACATTAGCCAAAGCCATTCCTCAGGGCTCCGCTCTCACTTTGGTCTGTCCCACCCGGTGATATTTTGAACCTGACATTGGAACAGATGCACCAGATGCAGTGAGATCATTCAAAGTATTACTGGGGTTTGTTACAGTGCAGGGGGTGGTAGACAGAGGATATTTATGGTTGAAGGAGTTTCCCAGGTGCTAGCTGATTGTACTGCTTTTGATATCATCAATATTGTTGGAATAGGGTATCAGAAGGTCAGTTATTGGGAAAATCAATCATGGCTATTTGTTATGCCTCCAGAAATAAGAGGTTCATGATATGTGGGGAATACCCTTAATGAAATATCTTATAGAAATTTATCACACAAGAAACACACCTCATTATTGACCACCTCTATTGGAGTATAGGAGATGACACACAAGTTAAGATGTGTCTTAATGGATAGGAAGGACAAGATTTGAAATACAACATACCTTTTCAACTTGTAGATTACCCTTAGAAAAAGACAACTCACCACTCTAAATCAAGCTTCCCTGAGATATCGAACAATAACAGTGGAAATAGTACATGGGTCAATTGATCAAAGTAGGTATACAACTTAGAAAAGAAGAGGACTCCCTGTTATGGGGAGTAAATCCAAAATTGGAAAGGCATTGTGTCAAAACCGGATATAAAGTCCATGTCCCTCATGATGCGCCCTTGACACCTTCTAGTGGTGGTAGAACAAATTGTGGAAAGTAAAATACCCCACCCCAAAACTATCTTATTTTCATAGCTATTCATAAAATAAGTTGTACCTAGATGGGACATTCTTAAAAGAAAATGCTGCCAGGGGCCCAATAAGTGTCCATTATTTGACAAACATGAATAATCCATTTCACATCTACTAGTACATTGTCACTTTAGACAATGAATCTAAGTTTTTCCTTACAGGCTTAGTCTACAACCATAGAGTTAGACACGTGACAACATCAAATCTGCTCTACTGCACTAGATACAAATATCTTTAGATACAGAAAAAAGAGTAGCCCGAAGCAATGCAGTAAATATGGATTTCTAGAAATGAATTCATATTTCAAAACAAAGTTGCAAACCCTTATATAATGTTTTATAAATTAAAAGTATGTAGGTACCAACCCACAACACTTGAGCCTCCAAATCCCTTGAGACTCCTTCTGCACCTAGATTATGGCCCCTCTCATTCAAGGGGAAACTTTTATGAAACTTCTCAAGATAACCTAGGCCATAGTGGTGCATGGGATTGGATCCTATTACCTGATAGAGATGAACTGTCTTTCAAATTGGGCATATGATAGGCCGCAAACAATAGAGCATGACTACTTATGACTAGCTCACTACTTCACTTATCCTTGGATTTTGGTATTATAGTTTTGGACATATATGGTGACTCCAAAGTCATCATAGGATGGCTATAAGGGTCTATATAAACAAGAAAAGATGAATTTGGCTTTGAATTTGAAACAGATATGCCATACAACATGGAGGGTAGAGCTGTGGAAGAGAGTTTGGTTGAAACTGTGGACTGCTCCAGTTCAACTAATGGACTGCGAAATTTGTCTTGAATAGAAGGAGTTGATTCTAAGGAACAGTGGACTAAAAGAACCTATTAAAAATGTGAAACTGTGGACTGCGAAATTCGTCCTGAAGAGAAGGAGTTCATTCTAAGGAATAGTGAACTAAAAGAACCTGTTAAAACTATTCCATAAAAAATAATGTTGTCAAAGGCACCAGTTTGGGCACTAATAGTTTCCCACTTTTGTCACAATTAGGGGACATTCATTCTTCTCACATGGATGCCAACATACTACAATCAGGTTTTAAAATGTAACCTCACGGAATATGGAATATTTTGTGTTTTACCTTGGCTTACAATCGCTTTGAGTGCAAATTTGGGAGGGTGGATAGCTGACAAACTTGTGAGTAAGGGAGTATCAATCACAATAGTTCGCAAGATTATCCTCATGTATCCAATGCAAGAAGAAACACAACAGAGATAACAAAACTCAAGGTCTTTGGAGATGGTCCAAAACTGCTGAAGATATTGTCACAAACTAATTTTATAGGATTAACTGGTCCAGTTAAATTTGATAAGAAAGGGGACATACTTGGTTCTACTTTTGAGATCATCAATATTGTTGGAATAGGGTATCACAAAGTCAGTTATTGGGAAAATCAATCATGGCTATTTGTCATGCCTCCAGAAATAAGAGGTTCATGATATGTGGGGAATACCCTTAATGAAATATCTTATAGAAATTTATCACCCAAGAAACACACCTCATTATTGACCACCTCTATTGGAGTATAGGAGATGACACACAAGTTAAGATGTGTCTTAATGGATAGGAAGGACAAGATTTGAAATACAACATACCTTGTCAACTTGTAGATTTCCCTTAGAAAACGACAACTCACCACTCTAAATCAAGCTTCCCTGAGATATCGAACAATAACAATGGAAATAGTACATGGGTCAATTGATCAAAGTAGGTATACAACTTAGAAAAGAAGAGGACTCCCTGTTATGGGGAGTAAATCCAAAATTGGAAAGGCATTGTGTCAAAACCGGATATAAAGTCCATGTCCCTCATGATGCCCAATTGACACCTACTAGTGGTGGTAGACCAAATTGTGGAAAGTAAAATACCCCACCCCAAAACTATCTTATTTTCATAGCTATTCATAAAAAAGGTTGTACCTAGATGGGACATTCTTAAAAGAAAATGCTGTCAGGGGCCCAATAAGTGTCCATTATTTGATAAACATGAATAATCCATTTCACATCTACTAGCACATTGTTACTTTAGATAGTGAATCTAAGTTGTTCCTTACAGGCTTAGTCTACAACCATAGAGTTAGACACATGACAACATCAAATCTTCTCTACTGCACTAGATACAAAATTCTTTAGATACAGAAAAAAGACTAGCCCGAAGCAATGTGGTAAATATGGATTTCTAGAAATGAATGCATATTTCAAAACAAAGTTGCAAACCCTTATATAATGGGGACATTCTTAAAAGAAAATGCTGCAAGGGGCCCAATAAGTGTCCATTATTTGACAAACATGAATAATCCATTTCACATCTACTAGTACATTGTCACTTTAGACAATGAATCTAAGTTATTCCTTACATGATTATTCTACAACCATAGAGTTAGACACATGACAACATCAAATCTTCTCTACTGCACTAAATACAAAATTCTTTAGATATAGAAAAAAGACTAGCCCGAAGCAATGTGGTGAATATGGATTTCTAGAAATGAATGCATATTTCAAAACAAAGTTGCAAACCCTTATATAATGTTTTAATTTATAAAACATTATAAATTAAAAGTATGTAGGTACCAAACCACAACACTTGAGCCTCCAAATCCCTCGAGACTCCTTCTGCACCTAGATTATGGCCCCCTCTCATTCAAGGGGAAACTTTTATATAAGGGGCCATAATCTAGGTGCAGAAGGAGTCACAAGGGATTTGGAGGCTCAAGTGTTGTGGGTTGGATCCTATTACCTGACAGAGATGAACTGTCTTTCAAATTGGGTATATGATAGGCCGCAAACAATAGAGCATGACTACTTATGACTAGCTCACTACTTCACTTATCCTTGGATTTTGTTATTATAGTTTTGGACATATATGGTGACTCCAAAATCGTCATAGGATGGCTACAAGGGTCTACATAAACAAGAAAAGATGAATTTGGTTTTAAATTTGAAATATGCCATACAACATGAGAGGGTAGAGCTATGGAAGAGAGTTTGGTTGAAACTATGGACTGCTCCATTTCAACTAATGCTGCTTTACAATGCAAAAATGAAATACAAAAATGTATTGTTTGATACTATCACACTAAAGACGTTCCTCTTTGATACTATTCCCTTGAAACATTTTTTTTAATCGGAGGATGTATCCACAGCGCTTATCAGATTCACAATAAGAAGGTCTTCTACTCTATTATATATAAAAAAATGCCCACCATGGTGTGAAAAACTAGATCGGAGGTTGGCACAGGACTTGCTATTATACTTAAGGCTTATGTTGGATACAAATTGGTTTCAAAAACTAGATGTTGTCAATTGGAGAATGGGTTGTGTTTCCATTTCTTTGTTTCCATTGTTTCATCGGTTGTACTTATTATTGGTTTGCTCCTTTCACTCCAACTAGAGGACTAAGTCAATGATTCCATATGTCTCCATATTTATTCTTACTAGTGGTAGAGGGGCTTATCAATACATTCAAGAATCCAAGAGAACCAATACATTCCCTAAGGGTTTCTTGAGAAGATACAAAAAACCTGTTTTAGTTTCCTTTGGAAAGTGAACTTGAATCAAGGAGGTTATAATCTTGTTAAATGACAAACCCTTAGCCAAACAATGAAAGGGGTTGGGGCCTCAAACATATTCATCTGCTTGGAAATGCTCTAGCCTGAAAAGTCTCTTGAATCTTATGCAAGAGAATGTCTGAGGAAAATATTAATTGTGCAAAAAAACACCTCTCCAGGATCACCCTTGGACTAGATTAGGAGTGATAGAAATATTACTAAAAATGGTTTTAATAACTAAAAAGTGATGGTTTTAGGCTAGAAAGTGAATCTCAATAGACTACTTGAGTTAGATTAGGCCCAAACTAATAGAGTGCCTACCCTCTTGCTTTGTCACATGTGGCACACCCATTCTAAATAGAAATCATCTTCAGACTAGTACAATTGGCATAAATGATTCTAGCTTGTCAATATAGTTCCCGGATAAGGTGGGGGGCACCCCTGCTTTACCTCTATACCACTAGCAGACCCTTGCCGATTTGTTGACTTAGATCCCAGGGAAAATGACGCTAGACTAGAAAACAATAGATAGCAAAGGATTCCTCCAAATTTTGAGAGGAAGTCAAATCTTGGATAAAACCTAAATTTCAAAGATTTGTTCAATGGAAAATTTAGAAAGCTATGCAGAGACAAAAACATAATCGCAGCACGATGGATCACTTGTAGGTTTGGGATTACCTTTTAGCAATTTCATTAGATGCATACAACGTGGCTATCAAAAATGTATATATATCCATATACATTTTGGATAGCCACGCTGTAT
The DNA here is from genome assembly GCA_010110895.2 of Picea sitchensis. Lineage (NCBI taxonomy): Eukaryota > Viridiplantae > Streptophyta > Pinopsida > Pinales > Pinaceae > Picea > Picea sitchensis. The sequence continues at coordinate 50,978 of SNQJ01S0038710.1, forward strand.
GCATCCAATGAAATTGATAAAACGTAATCCCAAACCCATCTATACTTGAACTATGTACTTGAAGATCTATAGTGAGGTGATATATGTGTACCACTATGGTCAAGCCTTAGCGTGGAGCCTTCTCTGTGAGTCCTCCTCTACGAGCGTGGTCCTACTCCTCCTGCGAGCAGGGTCCTCCTCTGCGAGCGGGGTCCTAATCTGTGAGTGGGGTCTTGGACTAACAATTTACAAAATATGGTCACTGCAGTCTGCTAACTGGTGCCTGGGCCAAACCTGGGAGTGACCTGTTACCAACCAGAAGAAATTCTAAGAGTAAATACTAAACCCGTAACCCTCAAGGCCCAAAGGGAAATAAGAGGTAACATAAGAACAAAAATGTAAACTGGGGAACGCATTTCAGATACCATATAATTTATACCATGTGCAAGGGCCAAAAATCTCCATGTTCTTTGTAAATCAGGCAAAGGGAAGATTGAAATCGGTCAAAGGGAAGATTGAAATCGGGTAAAGGGAAGATTGTAGCTACCCGGTGCCCACTTCCCATACCATTAAATCAGGGCGAAATTAAACCATGAACCTCGATTTTACCAAATGGCATGGCGAAGAAGCTATCATAAATTTCCATATTTTTAGAAATTTGGATAATGGAAGCTTGTTCCTCCAAATTTTAAATAAATATAATTTATTTTTTTTTTTTTTTTTTTTTTTTTTTATTTTTATTTTGTTTTTTCCTCTAAAATAAATTACGTGCTAATGAAATAAGTTTAAAAAATCACTCTTAATACAAAAAATTACCTTAATAAAAATTGGGAGGCCCTTTAATTTCCATGTTTAAATTTTGTCTCCAAAATCATCTGCTTTTGTATTTTCCACTTCCCTTCTGAAACCTCTTACAAAATTTGCTATTTCTTCATCAAGGTCGTTTATCCTTGTCTTTTTTTCTTCTTTATGTATTTTAGCACGCTTTCTCATTGTTTGTTTGTCACTTTCTCAGACTCTAATTCTCATTTCTTGGTACAGAGTCCCATGTAATTCATCGGGATTGTCATTTTTAATAAGTCCCTAGTTTTCAATGGCTAGACCTTTAAAGCATCATAATTTCAAGAGAAGTGATTTCAACACTTTTTTTACAACCAACAATTCATCGATCTCTTAACCTAATACTCTCTCCATAGCATTAACAACTTATCAACTCTAAGAAGATAGGTTGTAATAACTTCCTTTTAATTCATCTTCAAATTTTGAAATTTTTCTCTATGTTGTTGAAGTTTGACTTGCTTAACTTTTGGATAACCTTTTTAGATATTCTTGAGTTTGTCCCATACCCTCTTTAGCAATGTTGCATCCCACTTTTCTAGCAATGGTTGCCAATGTCACAATAACATGTCTAGATTTTGTTCACAACTCATGTATTTCTTCTATTTGGATCGGTTGGAGCATTATTTGGGATTACATAACCATTTACAATTGAGTACCAAATGTCTACTCCCAACCCAGGTGTTTTCACTCTATCACCTGTAGTATGCATATAATTTCTTTCCACCAAATTGTAACCTGCTGAAATGTGCTCATGGTCATCCATCTCTTCTAATTTTCCTTCTAGTGGTTAAACTATTCTCAAGGTAACATGCTCGATACCAATTGTTGATATCAGAGGGGGGTGAATCAGATTGGCACAAATTTAAAACTTTTTCAACTTATACTAAAAAAAAATCAATTATATAAAAAAAAAAAAAAAAAATATATCCAATGAACAATGAACAATGCATAAGAGTTACACCAATAATCAAGTAATACACTATGCACAATATATAGGAAATACCGCTTAGTTATTGTTCAAGGGAAGTAATGACTTCCCAAAGTAGCTACAACTTCCAAATGGGGCAGGGGAGAAACCTAAGAGGAAGATATAACTCTCCAATATCAAGATATATTTGAAAACTCTCCATCCTTTCCCCTTCCTTCCACCCAAGAATATATGAAAGATAATAAAACTTTACATTAAATCATCACCATCAACCAATCATCACATAGAACCTGATAATGCTTCCTGAGACTTCTTCAATTTCTGCAATTCTTCAATTCTTGGAGTACTCTAATCCTGTAGATAATATTATTCAATGTATTCTCTGAAACACCTCTAATTTTCACTCCTTGAATCCTCCCCAAAAAGAGGTTATAGAAGAATGGTAGACTTTATTCAATTCTGGTCTATTCAAAGGACCCAACTTGTATAGCATGCCCCACGCTCAATATTTAATATCTGATTCTAAAACTCGCACACAAGAAACTAAATTTCGTACTCTTTCCAATGGAAGTGGTCCCACTTCATTTGGATTTTTTATGAATAAGTTATGACTATTTTACCCGGAACACTTGTTTATTGACTAGCTTCAGTACTGGTCACAAACCCTATCTTCCACAGAGGGTATCTCCATAATTATAGAAAATCAAGAGCTGATATTTTTACCAGAGGTACCTTGATATGTCTTCTCAATACCATAGAGATTTCACCATCTGAATCATTCTAGAAAAAAAATTATATCAAAAATGGTAAGATGACCTGAAAATAACATACCTTAGAACACATCACCAAAAGACTTCATCCTCCCTTGAAATCCGGCCTTCTTTTACTTCTTATTCCCTCTGAAATTCGACTTATATCAAATGAATGTATAATGATGTTTATTTATACCATTTATGTCACTTCCTTTTAACATTAGGGCCGACCCGACACTTTCTTATTTTGCAATTCTTTTCTTTAATTATCTTCAGGGCCTACATGTACAATTCACTTTGTCATCTTCAAAAATTCATTTCTGCTCAACCATGAGGATCCATGTGACGTGCCACATACCATCGGTCTTCATGAATTCATCCACTGTGTGTGCTCTGTCCTCATTCAGCCCGCGTATGTACGTGCCCTAGCTCACTACAACCCGTGTATACCTCATAAACTAGGGTTTCTGAACTTCTGATACTTTTGTCGTTATGATCTCAGACTTGTTGAAACTTTGATGCATCCATGAGATCCTCCAAATATCCTCTCTCACAAAATAGATCTTCAATACATTCTCAAGAGATACACAAAAGATATATTTCACAAGAGACCCTTGCCTCTTATTCATACTCTCCAATTAGTTTCCTTAGAAGCATCGTATAGGTCACTTAACCCACTTCTAGGTCACTTAACTCATTTCTAGGTCACTCAACCTATTTCTAGGTCACTTAACCTATTTCTAGGTCACTTAACCTATTTTAAGGTTAACCATTTTCCATAATTAGAAATTTCTCCATTTAAATATTCCTCCTTGACTTTGTCACTTTCCTTTACCATTTAAATAATAATTTCTTCTTTGCAAGCTCTTTCACTTCTTTGACCTTTTGGGGCTTCAAGCCTACATATGAGGGTCCTTCATCTTCGTAGGGCCATAACTCTCAAACCATGAGGATTTATGTGGCATTCCACATACCACCGGAAATAGAATCACAATCACTATCCATCTAGGATAGTTTCACCAACAACTTCATTGATCTTCATCTCGTTAATCCACATATAAGCATGGGTTATCCAACCATACTTCTAGGATAACTCAACCGTAAAGTATCTTCCCATGAGGGCTTTCACCATAAGGGGAGCACTTTGGATTTCATCCATTTGTGCACCTTATCAACCATGATAAGACAATAATGATTCATATTTACATCAATCTAACAATGCATCATATACCAATGAAACACAACGATCCATCTTCATCTATGCATCATATCAATGACATCATATGACTATGATTTCACTTGACATCAATCCATTCATATCAAGGACAATACATACTTCATCAATAAACATCAATCAACATCAATCATTTGACATAAAACCTTTGACCTTTGACATCATTCAATCATCCTTTGGCATCAACCAATTCCTTGACATCAATTCTTTGACATCAAATAATCATTCATCCGTTGGCGTCAATCAATCACTTTGACATCAATTAATTAAACCCTTGGCATCAATTCCAACATGATCCAATAGTTAGGACATGATCTATCCTCTAGGGGGATTGAAGTATACAAAAACAAAATCAAAATCATCACCCTACTTCCTACCCCCCTAAAACCAAAGGATATCATATTTTTTCTTGGAAATGCATGACATTACAGGAGCTTCATCAAATATTTTAGTAAGATAKCTTCTCCCATGTTTACCTTGATATCTAAAGATGTAGAATATTGTTGGACTCTAAACTATCAACAAAGATTTGAAACAATATAAGATAAACTCTCAAATGCTCCTATGCTACAAGGTCCTAATTGGGCTCTTCCATTTAATATTCACACTTATGCATCATATAAATATATAGGAGCAGTTTTAGAACAAGATGAAGAAAACAAACCTTATGCAATTTATTTCATAAGTAAAAAATTTGTTGGTGCAGAGCTCAACTACAATGTTACAAAAAATGAACTTTTAGTAGTACTTCATGCTCTCAATAAATTCAGACATTATGTTACAGAGTATAAAGTTTTTGTACATAAAGATCATGTTTCCACTAGATACTTAATGAATAAACTTGACATCAATGGTAGTATGATTAGATTGTTTTTGTTATCACAACAATTTTATCTAACTATTCTTGATAAACCTAGAAAGAAGAATGTAGTTGCATATTTTTTGTCCAGGTTGATGATTCCTACTCAAGAAGACATGATTGATGACTTGTTTCCAGATGAGCACCTATTTTCCATATCAACAAAAACCCCTTGATTTGTTGATATAGAAAATTATTTGATGACACTATGCAACAAAGAGAAGAACTTACAAGATCCTACAAGATGGATATTATTATCCAACCCTACACAGAGATGCTCAACAATACACTTTACATTGTGATGAATGTCAAAGAATGGGGAAACCTACAAAGAGGAATGAGATTCCTTTTCAGCCCCAAGTATGATTGGAACCATTTGATAAGAGGGGCATGAACTTTATAGGCCCCATTGATCCTCCATCRGGACAAAAGAGGCACATATTAGTATGCATTGACTATCTGACCAAATGGGCTGAAGTAAAAGCTATGAAGGATGCTACAGAACAAAATGTAGTTTCATTCCTCTAAGAATGCATATTCTCAAGGTTTGGTTATCCAAGAGATATAGTCATAGATCAAGGACCTTATTTTACATCTAGAATTATTGAATAAATAATCAAGGAAAGTAACACCATCCATAAGCAAATGGAAAATCCAAAGTCATCAACCGAGAGCTAGAGAACATCCTCACCAAAACAGTAAGCATGAACAAGAAAAATTGGTCAAAGAAACTCACAGAAGCAACATTGGAATACAACATCACATGGAAGACTACCACATGGCTTACTCCCTTTGAGTTAGTCTATGGTAAGAAGACAATGCTCCCAATTGAATTTGAATATCATACATTGAGAACAAGAACTAAATTAGACACAGATTTACCATCACCACAAAGAGAAATATTGAGTCAACTAAATACCTTAGATGAGTTTAGAATGCAAGTTCTCTTTAACACTGAATTAGTGCAACAACAGAGAAAATATTGAAATGATAAAAAATTAAGCATAACAAGTTCAAAGAAGGGGATTGGGCCCTCTTATTATATGATTCAATATTCAAAGAATTCAAGGGGAAAATGATGACCAGATGGTTAGGGCTTTACACCATTGAAAAATGATATGTTAATGGTTCAGTATAGATCAGAACCATTGATGAGGAAAGAATTCCCTTGCTAGAAAATGGATTCAGACTAAAATTTTACAACAATCCAGTGACAAGGGAAGAGTTCAAAACAACAATAAAGCCACAAAATATGGATGTGATTGATAGCATAGATGCTCTCAATCCATTCAATTATATATATAAGGAAGAAAACCTCCAATGGATGTAGTCTCAGATCTAAGGAATAAAAGAAAAACCCGTTAAGAAAACCTCATAGAGGCTTGATAAGGAAATATATTGGTGAAAACTAGTAATGGCACCTCTTCCTTGAGAAAAAAGAAAGAAAGAAAAAAAAAATATATATATATATATATAGATAGATAGATTAAAATACTAATGTTTTGTTTTGTAGGTACCGAATTTATCATTTGCAGCAACAATATGCACAAGGAGAAATCAACAAATACTCAGTAACCAGTAAATAAAATCAATAAGAAACTTTTTAGTTTATCCACACTTCCCATGAAATCCTCCATACATAACATTTTCCATCATTTCCATTCAATTATCCTTGTTTTTCCTTTTTCTCATTCATCAATACCACTTTCCATACTCCATAAATTACATTTTACATTTTGTTTTCAATAAAATTGACCTACAAGGTTATCCTACATATTTCTACAAGATCACCTACATGATTCTACAAGACCATTTCTACAGGATCATTCTACAAGCATTCAAGGGTCAAGACCAACATCAACAATCCAATTGTTCATATCAGTCACATCACCTACTTTTTCAACTATTTCTACATTAGATAAAATTGTTGGAACAACAAAAATACATTTCTACAGGACACTTTGTATCCTATAGAAATTATTCAGGAGGATGCTACAGGATGCTCTATATCCTGTAGAACGCTTTGAAACCATGATGTTTGAATATTTCTATGCAAAATAAATATGAAACATCCAGATCAAATGAATGAGTCTTCAACCCCAATATCAAGAAGAGGACTTGGAAAATGGTCTTCCATTACACCAGCAACCTGCAAACACAAAATTAGATGTATGCAAAGGTAATAAAGATAACACATTCATATTTCCTCTTAAACATTCATTAATCCTCATATAATAATATACATGTTTATTTTGTATGGTCAAAACATATAAACTCTAATTTTGTGATAATAACGAGGATGTTCACCCATCTTATTAATTGGGGGGGTGGCCATAATTCGTGATAAGATACAATTTTCATATGGAGTAGACTAATTTAAGTGGAGCATCCTTCCAAAGGTATAGAGCATGAATTAAGGAGTAATTAAAACATCGGATCGACATTTGTGATAAGACCACAGTCTAATCCTAAATTTGGGCATAACTTGGAGAAAAGGGGATTTGAATAACCATTTTGAATTGTGAAGGGACAGTTCAAGTTGAGTTCAAGCTATGAGATGCGATAAATAAGAAAACAAGCTCGCATGTGAGGAAGACGAGAAAAACACAAGAATTCATCCAGGGAAGTCGTTCCAGGGACCAAGTTGCTACAGTTAGTTATTAAGACCCTCATAGCCAAAATAACCATCTCTCCATGTGTTAAAGTCTTCTCATAAGTTTTTCAAAATTCTTGTGGTTGCAGACCCATGGTCGAATTCATTAAACACTAGGATTTGTATGAGTTTTTGAAAAAAATTGTATCCTATAGAAACCAAATTTGCACAGTTCCTGTAGAAATATATTTTCACAATTCCTACAAGAAAAAATACAGAGAGACTATATTGAATGAAGTTGTTAAAGAAACCTCATATTTTTTTCTCTTTTATCCCAAATAATTTCTTGCTACAATTTCTCTAACCACCATGTTTTCCTAAAAGAAAACTCGAGCTATCATACTCTCTGAACAAGTACCTCTATAGGAAGCCAGTCACTAGTTTTTCTCTCTCCAAATTTTCCTTCAAACGAATCAAATCATCACCGTTGAGAGGCTAACACATCAACATCAATCATGGGAGATGGTTTCAAAAGGAGAGAGACAACATAACCTTCTAAGGTTTATTACAATCCTGAGAAATTATAAATTGCTTAGAGATATATTGGCTGGGATATTTTGAAAGACTCAGAGGGTATGATGATGAGGTATCCATAAAAGAAAAAGAATATGTGATCAAAATGAGGGGACTGATAATCAGAATCATTGAGGCCTCCATCAACAGAGTATTTATTCTGGACATGGGTCTCCCTTGGGATAAATAGGAAAGGAAATAATCCAATAATGCCAAGAAGACATTCTTCCTCCCAAATGAAAAACCTGATGAGGAAAAAAATGGCATTAAAAGGGAAAGCTTCCCTCATCCTTGGCCAAAAGATACTTATCACATTATCAAATACATCACATGTGAGGGAAGAATGAGTGTGGTATATTCTTACCACTTCGAAGTAATCTACCAAATCAAACATATTCAAAATCAGGAACCAAAACAGAACTTGAGCATCCCTTACTTCCTCCTCCAATTATTAAAGGAAATGATCCTAAAGTTATAGAAAGGAAAACATGAGTTTTTAGCACATCATAGGCTCATAAAATTTATAGTTTTATATTCCCTTAGGAGTTTGAAGCATAGAATTTTGTAGGAAGATTTCATAAATATGGATCTGCAAGCATTTGACGAGGCACATGCAACAATAAGTGAGGAGGAGAGGAAAAAATGGGAAGAACCTAAAAGGATAACTAGGCCCAAAAGATCAAAACAACAAAATAAGGAGAAAAAGAAAACAATAGATGAAAAATACAAGGAAATGGAGTATGCCTTAAATGCTCTAGGGACCCCCTCTATGAGTCCCTTAAAAATAACTAGTGAATAATGTGTGCATCCCAAGAGAAGAAGATTCAATAGAATCAGGAAGAGTCAAAAGAAGAAAATCCCAATACCAACTACTCCGCTCACCATTACATCCAAAGTGGAAGAGGTCAAGGATTTTCTTAGTCTAGAACTACCAAAAGAAACAAAATGGAAGGAAACTCAAGAGAAGAAAATGGTAAAAGAAGAAAAACAACTTGAAGAGACCTCTAAGACAAATACCCTTGTAGATAAGCTCCTCTTTGCAACCTTATTGGAGTTAGAGAAGGCCAAGTTTGATTGTCATCAATTGGAAAAGAGTAGCAGAAGACAACAAAGGAAAACAAAAAGAAGAGGCTTCTCAACAGTTGGAGAAGCAACTCCAACTTTTGTAGGAAACGTTTTAGATCATGACAATGCAAAAAGTGGAATATAGTCAGAAGTTGAAGGTGGAAAACTAGAAGCTGCAACAATAACTTAAAAAGGAAAAAATAGAACTTCATAACAAGAATGAACATGTAGAAATTATATAAGCTACAAACAAGAAAATAACTAAAGTGTATGTAGAGATAATGAAATGTAGGCCACCAACTAGGACATATACAATGTTCATAAAAGAATAGTGGCATAAAAACCAAATTGAGCACTTGGATAAATTGGTAAATTTCAACCTTGATACCCCCAAGGATTTCTTAGATGCATATCGGGGCTGTAAAATGGAAGAAAGAGTCAAACTGTGTGAATTTTACCTACATAACCTCATCCTACCACATCCATACAATTGGAATCCCAATCCATATGTGTGGGATGTACATTTGTTGGTCTTTGCATCATGGCTTAGGCATGAATACATGAGGGAAGAGGAATTCAAAAAGTACAAGGAAGAGGAACTCCAAACACCTTTGTGGATTAGATTTGAGGAAGTTAGGCATGGGGATATCATAACCAACCATCACAACCTATGTTTGGATAAATATTTGGCCCCAAGTTGGACAACCAAGCAAAGGGAAGAAATGGCCCATCTAGATGAATCATTAATATTGTTGGGAGAAGAGGTAGAAGAATCTTTCCATAGGAGATGGCACTCCTTACCTTATTTATGGTTTTCAAATCAGAGAGTCTCACTCTCCCAATACCCTACAGATTTCCCTCCTAAGGACACCTTTTTACAAATAATATTTAAGGAAAATGAAGACTAAATGGATCAGGTTTAAGATGAACCCCCACTTCTTCTTCCTGTGTAAACTATGGTTGAACTCAACATAGGAAAAGAAGAAAAAGAGTGTGACAAGATTGTGAAAAACAAGGGATATCATGAGCATCAATCCATCACAAGGTATGTGGCCTAGGATATGAGTCAAGAATTTAGTGATCAACAACAAATTAATGAATAGAATCAAAGTGTTGAAAAACAACATCTTTATAAACAACAACAAGGTACATGGAAAAAATGTAGCAGTGGTCAAGAGCCTAGTGGACATCAACAACAATAGTAAGAGTAGATGAAAAAAAAATTGTTACAAAAAGGGTGTGCAAATTTTCAGTTGGGGGTTGATGATGAGCCCAATTATTGCTTATTCCAAAGGCTCATCTTTGACACATTTTTTCCAACATAATATGACTTAATATTTGTTTTTTACCATATTTAATAGTAGGTCATGGATATTTTTACATGTTGCTTAGTAAATGTATTTTGAGGTGGATTTTTGTGTATAATATGCCTTTTTTCTCTAATATTTATTCCAAAATATGTATGTAGCACCAATCAGGTCAAACTTCATGAGTCAAGGGTCCCAACCTCCTAAAAACAAGGGGATTTTTCTCCCTCAAGGAGCTTCCAGCCAAGAATAAAGGGACATTGTCCCCACCTACCTCCAAAGCACTCCTTGTGCATTAATGCCCACTCCTGATCAATAGTAGTTCAAGATACAGATGTAATTGGGCGATATCCCTCATTTGCCCACTTCTATCCTTGATCGAATAAAGGATATCGAACACTCAAAATATATATAGATCTCTAGCATGGTAGAGAAGATGACAAAAAATTTGATAATATTGTATTGAGACTTTTTTTTCTGAAGATTATTGTTGAAGACATAGAGCCTTTTTTCTCTTGATGTATTCCTATTGTTCATGAAATAAAGATGGTTTTACCTTCAGTTTATTATATTTTTCTCAAGGCTCCTTGTGCTTCTTGGGTAGGGCCCACTCAAGAGGGCTCAAAGACCCTATTGCAATTTATATAGTTTTCATGCATGTTAATCAATGATTAAATAGAATTTTATTCTCTTTTCAAGCTTAATATTGTTTTGCATGATTAATCATAGTTTATGTCAAGGTTACCATCGACTGGTTAGTTACAACATGCATCATGTACAAATGTTAAATATCCTTTTGGATCACGCTTAGGTGCCTCCCAAGGCCAAGAACCTCAGATACAACTCATTTATTTATAGTCTATATTTTTTTATGCTTCTAAGGACTTACACTACCTTTCTAGGCCTCATTTTTCTTCCTATAGGAGTGTAATGTACCCATCCACCCACATCCTAGTCTTGCTACCTCAAAACACACTTCAAAACTAATCTCAAATTCTGATAATAATTAATTCGAAAAGAAGCATAAAATATTGCAATAATCAATATTTATGTTAAACCATCCAAGAAAGGAATAGGGTGCCATGCAGAACAATAACTAGCAAGCATGCAAATTATAAATATAAATCTCAGAGATAATAAAAATACATGGTGGAATATAAATATACATAAAACACAAAGAACACTTATATTTAATTAAACCATCACCAACTGGTTGCAGACCAAGGACATTCCTCCTAACCATATGCATTGTTGTTCCAATTCTCAACATCAGGCCACTCCCTAGCCAGGGCTATGAATCCACAAGGATAGGTCCTAGGAAAAATCTAAAACAGAATTTGGCTAATTAGTTCTCATATTTTCCCAACCACACAACAATCATAATTTCCAACACTCTTTCCCCTTCATTCTACACAACCCAAAGAAATGAACCCCTTTCTATGCCATGCAATCCCTCAGGTTGTTCCATTGCTACTGGTCAATAAATCTCCATGTTGGAAACTCCAAGTATTCTTAATTGTGATAGTTCTTTCAAAACTACCATCAATCTCATTCCCATAGGCATCCATTCCAACCTAGAATGATCATTAATTCCTCACAACCATATCACAATGTATCTCCTCCTCCATCCATTTGTTTCCATGCTCAATCCAAGAGAAAACGAATTAGAAAGAGTGAAATGGGGAATTCTCAAAATGAAATGATTAACCAAGAACAACCCCCAAATATCACATAGATAGGGTTTATATAATTACAAGAACCAAGAACCACATGGCCTTCCTCAAGAATCTCATGTAACCACTTTTCTCAATTAAAACCAAAATGGGTGAATAAAATAATAATTAAAATACTTAGCCCCTTAAGCCCCCTCTCTCGTGGAATCATAGCCCCCTATCTATTGTCCTTGTCTTTCTTGCAACCAATAGTGTATTTTTATTAATGTATATAGAAGTATTACATTTCCTAGGCACTCTGACCCCTTTTCAACTTTACTAGATCACCAGCCTAAGTCATAATTACATAATACATTCTAATTCATAGGGATTAAACCCAGGAGTTACATCCCCCTCCCCTTATTTTAACATTGTCCTCAGTGCACAACACCATACCAATGTTCTTACAATTCTAGGCACTCTAGACTTTAATCTGCATAGGAAATCCAACCAATTTCTTATATACATAGGCACTGTGGCCAAAAATAAAACACACATACATAGGCATTCTGACCCAAAACATGTATAATGATCTTCAGAATTTATATTTCTAGTAGCAGTTCCACCTAGCAATATCCCCTTCCCTATCAGCCTACAAAACCCAAAGAAATAAACCCCTTTCTTTTTCATGTAGTCCCCCATGATGTTCCATTTCTCTCCAGGGCTCTAGTGCTCTCAAATAGGAAGTTTTAGAGTTGTGGCACAAGCCCACTGGAATTTCTTCATTCCGTTCCATTTTCATTGATCTTGATTTCCTCCTGGTGCTTTTCTTTCAAATATTCTAGCTTCAATATTCAACATATCAATTGTATTACACACATACAGTCATCATGAGATATCATCATAACACATTTCAATCATAAATGTCAAATATGTTTTATACAGGAAAACATAGTTTCCAAGCATGAGCTTCCAACTCCTAATTTGTTTGGATCGTGTAGCAGTAGACATCAATATTTATTATAGCTCACAATAGTTCCATACCCAAGGCCATTATTCCTGCAATTTTTTCAACCTTCAATCAAACAAACCAATGGCTAGCATATCATAACAATTTTTAATTTCTCAATTATGTTTATATACAAGAAATAAAATTCCCCAAGCATGAGGATTTTTCTCATAATGCTTGGCTCTTGTAGTAACAATAATTGGTGTTATGTAGGGTCTTACATCCCTGCCACATCCAAGACCATTCTCCCTACAATTTCCTCAACCTTTCATTCAGCCACACAAACTATTATCATAACATAACAATTTGTAACTATTAATTTCTCAAATACATTTTATACAGAAAAATACAATTTTCAGGAATGAATTTTCTTCTCATAATGTTTGCCTCTGCAGCTATAGATATCAGTCTTCCATATGAATTGCATCCCTTCCATATCCAAAACAATTATTCCTGTCATATCCAAAACCATTCTTCCTGCCATTTTTCTCAATTTACACGCAGCCAAACAGATTGTCAGTAATTTTAATTCCAATTTCCAAAATTGTTTTATACAGAAAAATAAAATTTTCAAACATGATATTTTTCTCATAATGTTTGGCTCTTGGATTAGTAGAGACTAGTCTTCCTTATGAGCTTACATTATTTCCATATCCAAGACAATTCTACGTGTAATTTTCCTCATATTACATGGAACCAAATATATTTTCAGTAAGTCATGTTCAATGGAAACAAGTGATCTCAGAATTGTTTGTAGCTACAATTCAATTACTTCCATCCATTCTTGAAATTAAATGGAATTTAACTATTAATCGAAATGAACCCATCATTCTATACACATGTATTATTAGCCAATATTTTATTTCTTCTATCCATTTTTTTTTATTACTCCATTCCCCTGATAGAGATTTTCCATAATTCACGATTATGGAACTACTTTAACTTGCAACTTTCTGGTCGCAATATCTAACAACTCCTGAAGTGTTCTTAACTTCATGAGTTAGCAATACTCACATCCTTTATGTTATTAGCATAACTATTTCTATTCCATATAATATATACATGTTTTTACCAAAATGCATTTAATAATTTCTTTAATACCACTTGTAACATTTTCAATAGCTCCAAAATGTGATCTGAAAATTGTAACCAACAACAATTCAAACACCTTTTTCTAGTATTCATATTAAATATAATGCAACTATCATTCATTATGCATTTGCAGCACCACAGGATTTTCATAATGCAACAAATAATTACTAATAAAATAAAAATTAAGGTGCCAATACCCATGGTCACAACTACACAACGCATCCTTGCATTGACTACTTAACACCACATAACCATGTCATGCATTCCACCATGGTGAACTGGAATGTCTAGCCAACACCTCAATACATTATCCACACACTTTCTACTTCTTTCTTGACTATTTGGATACCTTCCTTTTCAACCCAAACACAACACCAAGAATACAATTCTTAAGTTCTATTCAATGTCAGCAAAGAAGTTGCAATCCAAACATCATATGTGCATTAGATACCATTGAGAACTCACATAGTGTTATAGCCCTTCCATATCCAACCATCCGATGGTCTAACACATGACTATATCTATGGATATTCTAGAAGGAGTAGGTCTCCCGATTTGACCCGGTTATGATCTCATAACCAATCATAACACAATATACAACTAAAAATTTATCTAAATACATTCTAGCATAAACAAGATTTACACACTCTAGGCCTTCGTCAGTTACATATAAATTTAAATATTGAAAAATTAACTGAGGGAATTTTTACTTGAATTCCCTTCAACATTGGAAGCAATCAAATGCATACCTGCATGGTTGTTATCAACCTACTTGATTATACCTAAACAACTAGTATTTGTTGAAGCTCACAAGCTTCCTCCTCCATCCTTTGGATTTCCATTACAACCACTCTCATGGGTCTTCGCATAGATGGAAGTCATAAGAAACAACAACATTTGCATATTTACCATGATATATCGTTTTTCCTGAATACATAATCCATCATTAGTCATACTCAATATAACATAACATCATTATTGCATAATAGCATACTATGCTATGTACACAAGCATGCCATATTCATATTCAAGCACAAATTCCCATTTGTATGGATGAAGCATTCACTATCAACAGGCCTACTAATGTATATGCATTCTAACTTCTTTGTATTCCTAATTCACTCTTGTGCATTTATGTTTCAGTTCACTTATTTATGTTGTAGTTGGTTGTCCTTGAATTTCTTCAGATCCTTGTTGCCTTGTGTGCTCCCATTCTTCTCAACTACACTAGTGTTCCCTGATCCGAACACTTTCCATCTAAGTTCCACTTGGCCATTCTGCAAAACAATCAATGTGTTCTATTGCAACAACTTCTATTAGAAATTTCTATCCAAGATTTACTTTTATGAAACATTCTAGCACCTTGGAATGAGGTAGCTCACAACATTCCATTACTCTACTACCGCATCATCCTTGAATCAACTTACCCATACTCATTCCAAATCTCTACTATTACTTCTACTTCTATCTATCCATTGGGTTACTTCATTTGACAAATGATGCAAACCCCCTATGGGCTCGCGCGACCTCCCAGTCTAGGATTGAATTTCAAAGGAGTCGAAGTGTCTCTTGGGTCCTCATAGAACCCTTAGGACACTAACCATAGGCCTTTCCTTTTCCTTCTACATGAAAATTTGTATTCGCAAGGGTCCTCTAACTTTAGTGGAGTCATACACGTGACCTTTGGCCTAAAACCTCAAGCTTAATTTGGAATTGGGTAACTTCGACGCTCCGAAACTTCGAGGCTCTGGAGGATTTACTTTCCCAACACTCTGCACCCAAAACATTTGAACTAGCAAAGGGATGAAATCCACAGATCTGACAATTGGCGTTTTCCCTCAGATCGACGATCCATGTTCACTCCAGAATCTGGGGCTTCGGGAATTTCCCACACAAAAATAATTCCAACCCAAGACTGTTTGAATAGTCAAATTCTGAACGAAACGGAAATATATGGTCTACATATACCCGATAAATGACAGTCAGTATTTACTCTGGGCTTCTGGACTTCTGGAGATTCTCCACTCCACGCAACAACGACTAAATTATTCCTGGGTGTCGAGTCACTGAACTACTTGGCGATCCAACGACTTACACTCACCCATTGATATACAGTGTAGATTCACTCTGCAACTTTAGATTTTCAGGGCTTCGTGCATCACTTACAAAAAAAAACTTAAAACTATCAAAGTAGAGAAGTCTGAAGGACTTGGGGTTTTAACAACCACACTCCTTCTCCTTGATTCAACAACTTTGATGGATTATGATTCCTCGCAAAAGTATCTCATCCACTCGACCCTAAAAGAAAATGGATTCCTCCTCTATAGGACCTACTCTCCCTACCCCTCCTTAAGCTTCGTCACTTGGATGACTCAAATTCTTGGCACACGTTTTGCGCTTCTCTCCTAATATTGGGACTTTTGAAAGTCACGTGCGCACTCCTTACACCATATCTTCTAAGCTTTATCAACACTTAACAAGTGTTGGCCCTCTGCACCCCTTGCACCTCGTCTCCCCTATCATTCTTCACACCACTGTGAGTGTAGGCACACTTCTTGCGCTCACTCTATGTAAACTTATACTATATCTCCTAAGCTTTTGAACCTGTAGACAATTTGGCCTCTGCACTCCTTGCATTGGCACTGTGCACTCCTTGCACTCTAGATTTCAAAATAGAAACAATTTAAACTTATAATAACATTAAGGGTTCATTCAACCAACCATTTATATGTACACACACACAAACACAAAGATAAAAAGCATAACATTTATCCAATTACTCAAAGATAAGCAGTCTCAAAAATTGAAATCAATTTTCTTCTTCTATATTCCTTCAACAAAATATTTACAAGTAATTCAACAACCTTTAGTATCCAAATTAACGACAACTTCCATCATTTTCTTTCAGCATCCTCCTTTGGGCATAGATTACATTATTTATACATGAGGGACTTCTCGAGCCTTCCCTCCAGACTATTCTAGTGCTTTCATATCATAATTAAAAGCATCCTACCACTAGGCTTATTACAATAAATGAATAATTACAATCTAGATATGATTCGACACTCAAAATCTGTACAATCCTACAGGCATTTAAAGGAAATCACAATCTCCTAGAGCACATACAATGGCTCTAGATTTAAGATCTCATGGGATCTTTAATTACCAAGTTTTCAATTTTAAAATGGCACGCCCTCCTTAGAATCCAAACCAATTAAAGTGTGATGCATTGGATGTTGATTCATCTTCCACTTTTCGTCATTAATGACGACGGTGATTCTCCTGCATCATACTCCCCTGGTCAAAATATCATGGACTCTTGTGCATGAGCTCCTCCAATCTCTTTCCATTCTTTTGTATGTCGGTTTCAGTTATCCAACTGGCATCTTCTGCTGGATGATTTTTCCATTTAACCATACATGCATGGTAAACCTTTCTCCTAGTTTTCTTAGAAATCCTTTGATCTAAGATCTTTTCTTTCTATGGCTTCTCTGCAACCGGAATCTGTCGCTTCCACTGAATCTCCCCTTGGTCATATGTCATTCCTTTTTCATATAATTTGTAAGGATACAAGTCTGCTACATTTAATATTGGTGAAATTCCAATGTCCTCTGGTAGTTCAATCTGATAAGCATTTGTAGCAAATTTTCTGAGGTTTTACAAGGTCCTTTCTTCTTCATCTTCAGCTTATTATATTTCCCTCTTGGAAATATTTCCTTCATCAGATGTTCTAATACTTTGTCTCCAATCTCAAAATTCATCTCTCTTCTTCTTTGATCTATTTGTCTTTGTATCTCTAGCTTCTATCTTGTAGCTATATTTTGATTTGAT
This sequence comes from Picea sitchensis, assembly GCA_010110895.2. Taxonomy (NCBI): domain Eukaryota; kingdom Viridiplantae; phylum Streptophyta; class Pinopsida; order Pinales; family Pinaceae; genus Picea; species Picea sitchensis. The sequence goes on from SNQJ01S0038710.1 coordinate 68,692, forward strand.
CATGAAAATTCTACATTTATGAAGCAAAATCATCTTCTCCTGCACTTTGAAATTCAACTCATCCTAAATATATCAATTCTGAAATTCCCCTGGGGTGCATTCCATACACTATTTGGAATGGACTCTTACCAGTACTACTATTTGGTGAGTCATTATATGAAAACACCGCTTGAGAAAAAATTGATCCCACTGACTGTTGTATTCAAATACCAAACTCCTTAGCAGATTCCCTAAGATTCTATTCACTACCTTAGTTTGTCCATGTGTCTGAGGGTGATACGTTGAACTAAAAGACAAATTTGTCGCAAACTTCTTCCACAAATTCCCCTAAAAGTGTCCCACAAATTTGGTGTCTTTTCTGAGACTATACTCTTGGGTAGCCCATGCAATCCTACAATCTCCTTGAAAAACAAATTCGCTATGTGAATAGCATCACTAGTTTTATGACATGGTATAAAATGTGTCATATTTGAAAATATGTCAACCACCACAAATATCAAATCATTTCCCTTCTAGGTTCTTGGAAATCCCAAAACAAAATCCATATGTATAGTGTCCCATAGCCTGCCTGGAATAGGAAATGGTTGATATAATCTTGTGTTTTGTTGTTTTCCTTTAGAATGATGGAAAATTATGCATCTTTCCATGAACCTTTTCACAGCATGCCCCATGCGTCTCCAATATTATGAAGAAATTAATTGCACATATGTTTTATCATGGCCAAAATGTTCAGTCAATCCCCCACTATGTTTTTCCTTCAACAAATTGTCCCTCATTGAGCATTTTGGGATACACAATCGGCTTCCTTTGAATAATAATCCTTCTTGGATCATATAATCAATCCATTTACTTCTATCCCTTAAAAATTATTTTTACATGCTTCATAAGCTTCCTTGAAATTTGGGTCTTCCTGGTACATCTCCTTGAGGTGTTCAAATCCCAAAGTCTCCACTTGGAATTCCTGCAAGATTAAACATCTCCTGCTCAAAGAATCTGCAACTTTGTTAACACTCCCACTAATATGATTAATGAAAAAAGAAAATTTTTGCATGAATTCTACCCATTTGGCATGTCTCTGGTTCAATTTCTCTTGTTTGGTTATGAACTGCAAAGCATGATTTTTAGTATATAAAATAAACTCTTTTGGGATAAGATAATGTCTCCATTTTTTCAAATCTTGAATTATAGCATAAAATTCCTTGTCATATGTTGAATACTTCTTCTTAACATCATTCAAATTCTCACTGAAATAAGAAACATGCTTCTCATCTTGACTTAAAAATGCACCAATGGCCACTCCACTTGCATCACATTTGATCTGGAAAGTCTTCCTAAAATATGGTAGAATTAAGGTAGGTTTTTCTATTATCTTTTCTTTTAACACTCTAAATCAATTCTCGACTTATTTTGTCCAGTCGAAATATCCATGTTCCTTCTTTATGGTATCTAGTATGGGTGTGCAAATACTACTGAAATTCCTAATGAATTTTCTGTAATAGCTCGCTAACCCATGAAAACTTCTTACCTCAAACACACTTCTTGGAGAAGGCCACTCTCTAATATCCCTCACCTTTTATGAATCCATATTCAATTCAATTGAAGAGATTACAAATCCCAAATACACAAGTTATTTCTTCATAAAAGAACATTTCTTCAATTTATCAACAACTTTTCATGTTGCAACCTCCTCAATGCCATATTCAAATGTCTTAAATGCTCCTCCTCAGTCTTACTGAAACCTAGAATATCATCTAAATAAACGATTACAAACTTCCCAATAAAATATTTGAGCACTTCATTCATCAACATCATGAATGTACTTGGAGCATTCGTTAAGCCAAATGGCATAAGAAGCCACTCATACAGTCCTTCATTTGTTTTGAACGTTGTCTTCCATTCATCTCCCTTTCTCATTCTTATCTTATGATAACCTATTTTCAAGTATATCTTGGAAAAATAATTATCTCCACTCAAACAATCCATCAAATCATCCATTCTAGGTAAAGGAAATCTATACCTGATGGTTGTCTTTTTTATGGCTCTAGAATATGTGCACATTCTCCAACCTCCATCTTTCTTTGGACTCAACACAGTTGTTACTGCAAACGGGCTCAATCTTTCTTTGATCAGTCCTTTGTCCAACAACTCTTGGACCTGCTCCTTGACCTCTTCATTCTCCTGAGGGGTTAATATGTATGTTGCTTTGCTCGGAAAACTTTCTCCCAGAATAAGGTCAATATGGTGACTGATACTCTTGGCGGGCAGTAAAGTATGAGGTAACTCATCCACCACAATGTCAACAAACTCATCCAATAAATCTTGAACTTCCATAGGAAACATTCATAGAATTGTTTGTAAGGATGACTCGCGACTTAACTATAACAATAAAATACATTTCCTGATATTTCTCGACATATTTCAAGAGATACTTCCCACTCATGAGAAGTATACTATGACTAGCCTCCTCTTTGACTCCCTTATCTTCTAATGGAAACAACACATGTTTACCCCCATTTTTTCTCAAGGGTATAAGTATTCTTCCTCCCATCATGTATGAAATTCMTGTCATACTTCCAAGGTATCCCTAATAAAACGTGATAAACATCCATAGGTATGACATCACATAAAACTTCATCCTTATAACTACCAATTTTAAACTCAACTTTACATTGTCTACTTACCATGACTTGATGTATTTTTTTCAACCACAACACCCTGTACAGACTTATATGTGTTTTCTTCTCCAACTTTATATTTTCCACCATCTTTGTGGATACTAAGTTGTTAGTTCTCCCACTGTCTATAATCACCTTTCATACTTTGTCTCTGGTCTTGCAAGAAGTTCTAACTAAATTGTTTCTCTCGACTGGTTCTCATACCTATTTTTCTAGCTTCACAAGATATTTTATCATCATGAGTGATCTTCCTCCTTTAGATGCTTCTTCTTTCATCTCCGTCTCCACACTCCTCTCTTGCGCCTTAGAAATGTGAATTCATCTAACTCATGCATTCTTATTTTGAGGACATTCCCAAGACATGTACCCTATTATTCTGCAAGAATAACATCTAACTTCTCCTCCTTTGCCTCTTCCTCTAACTCTTGGAAAATGATTCCTTCATCTAGAGTATCCTCCTCTAGAACTTACTCCTCTATCTGTTTTATTGTTAAATCCTCTAGCTTCTCCCCTAGATTTATGGAACTTCTCTCTAGTGGTTCCTCTTCCTCTATTTGGACTCTTCCCCCTATTCCTCTGACTCTGCTTCCTTGACAACTTTTATTTTGCCTTTAGGGATACCTAGTAATCATCTTCTATAGTCCTCATCATTATCATACTAATATCACCCTGGATTTCATACCTCAATCCGTTAATATACCTAGAAACTTTCACTTCATCATTCTCTCTGTGTCCTACTCTTATATTCAACTTATAAAATTCTTTAGTATACTCCTTCACTGACAAACCTTTCTGTCTCATATTCTGCAACCTCCTGAACAGATTCAGTTGATAATCCTTGGGTATGAATTTATCCTTGATCTTAGCTACCATTCTATCCCCGCTCTTAATCTTAGAGTTTCATTTTCTCCTTTTGTTAGCTTGCAACTCGTCCCACCACAAAGTTGCATGTCCTTTCAACCTGGTCATCGCATGCTTTACTTTTTTCTCATCATCAATCTCCTCATAGTCAAAGTATTTGTCTAAATCACTTATCCAATTAAGCAATTCTTCTACATTCAAATTAACTTCATACATCGAGACTTCCATGTTTTCTCTGGTTACTTGTTTGACAATAGCTCTCAACAATCGTTCCTATTTTACTTGTTCTCCTACATCTTCTTCTTCTTCTAGATATTCACTTTCATCTTCACTAACATCACCAACCTTTGGTGCTATCCTTTGTGTTGGTTCCATGGCATCCAGTCTTGCATGAAGTTGTCTCATTTCCTCCTCCATAGATGCATTGACTACAAGTCTCTCCCTGCATCTCCTTGGTGGCATGACTCTAAATATTTCTTCTCATAGATCTTATTCCTGCTTTGATACCACTTGATGCAAACCCCCTATGGCCTCGTACAACCTCCTGGTATAGGATTTAATTTCACAGGAGCCAAAGTGGTTCTTGGGTCCTCATAGAACCCTTAGGACTCTTAGCACAGGCCTTTCCTTTTCCTACTACACAAAAATTTGTATTCGCGAGGGTCCTCTTGCTTTAGCAGATTCTTACACAAGACCTAGAGACTAAAACCTCAGGCTTAATTTGGAGGTGGGTAACTCTGGTGCTCTGGAGAATTTATTTTCCCAACACTCCGCACCCAAATCCTCTAAACTAGAAAAGGGACAAAATCCATAGATTTGATGGTTGGTGTTTTCCCTCAGATCGTCGGTCTGTGTTCACTCTGAACTCTGGGGCTTTAGGACAAAGATATTCCAAATAGTTGAACTCCGAACGAATTGTATATCTACGGTCTACATATACCCAACAATTGACGGTCAGGATTTACTCTGGCCTTCGGAACTTCAAGAGTTTCTCCACTCCATGCAACAATGACTAACTTATTTCAGGTTGCCGAGTCACCAAACTACTCAAATATCCAATGACTTGCACTCGCTCACTGATCTACGATATAGATTCACTCTATGACTTCGGATTTTTGGGGCTCTGTGCCTCACTTACAAAAAACAACTTAAAATTGTTGTAGCAGCAAAGTTCGAAGGACTTTCGGTTTTAACAACCACACTCCTTCTCCTTGATCCAACGACTACAAGGGATTTTGATTCCTACCAAATAGATCTCGTCCACTCAACCCTGAAAAAAAAGGGATTCCTCCTCTATAGGACTTACTCTCACTATCCCTCCATAAGCTTCGTCACTTGGATGACTCGAACTCTTGATGCATGCTTTTCATTTCTCTCCTGACCTTGGGACTTTTGAAAGTCACCTATGCACTCCTTGCACTATATCTTCTAAGATTTATCAGCACTTAACAAGTGTTGGCCCTCTACACCCATTACACCTTGTCTCTCCTCTGATATTTTACACCATTGTGAGTGTAGGCACACTCCTTACGCTCTCTCTATGTAAAATTACACTATCTCTCCTGATCTTTTGAACATGTAGATGGTTTGACCTTCGCACTCCTTGCGTTGGCACTATACACTCCTTGCACTAAGATTTCATAAGAGAAACAATTGAAACTTATAATAACATTAAGGATCCATTCAACCAACCATTTAGATGTACACACACACAAACACAAATATAAACAACATAACATTTATCCAATTACTCAAAGATAAGCAGTCTCAAAAATTGAAAGTAATTTTCTTCTTCTATATTCCTTTAGCAAAATATTTACAAGTAATTCAACAAACTTCATCAGCCAAATTAACGACAACCTCCAACCTTTTCTTTCAGTAGCCTCCTCTGGTTATAGATTACATTTATTTATACATGAGGGGCTTCTCGAGCCTTCCCTCTAGACTATTCTAGTGCTTTCATATCATAATTAAAAGCATCCTACCACTAGGATTATTAAAATAAATGAACAATTGTAATCTAGATATGAGTCGGCGCTCAAAATCTATACAATCCTATAGGCATTTAAAGGAAATTACAATCTCATGGAGCAAATACAATGTCTCTAGCTTTAAGATCTCATAAGATCCTTAATTACAAAGTTTTAAATTTTTAAGTGATGTTCCCTCCTTGAAATCCAAACCAGTTAAAGTGCATTGCATTGGATCTTGATCCATCTTCCACTTTTCCTCATTAATGACAATGGTGATGCTCCTGCATCAAAAATCCTCAATGAATCCATACTCCTTGCACTATATCTATCCCCGATTTTAGAGAACCTCCATTAATCTATCCCTGATTTTTGCACTATATCTTGCGTCCACTACAAACTCTGATATCAAAAGTGGATTTCTTTCTCTAAGTACTTTTATACAAAGCACTACTATTCTTGTCGCATAGCGATGATTCACACCTCACCTCCTAAGCTCCTTTTTATCTTTCACATCAATATTTGAAACTATCTACACATCTTTACCCTCAAGGTTATGGAGTATTACTTTTCCTTTCTATCCCCACTAATGGAATTCTTCACCCACTAGCTTCATGTCTTATGTGAGTATTTTTGTTGTTGTGCCTTGCAATTCATTCTGATTCTATGGCAGCTGAATAATAAATCTTTAGTTTCACTCTTCTTTAATTCTTTATCCACTTTTCATTACTTTCCTTGTGGATATTTATTTCCTCAACCAACTTCTAGAAGCTCTCTCAAGCTTCCATGACTCTAATATCCAATATTAGGATTGAATTTATCTAAGTAAACCTCAAATTTTGCAAAATGTACAAGCAGCCATTTTGTGAGAATTATGCATGTCCAAAATATTTGTCAATTAATGCAACATGTCATTTTTCTGCTCAATTCATGAATCAATATATAATTATTGTCCAAATTATACTAATTCAAAGTTATCATCCTATTGATCACTCAACACACCCTAAAAGCCTTATCAAATTTTGTCACTTTTTGGGTACCACTTGTTTTCTCCATTTGTTTGACTCGATTTCATTTTGGGAAATGGTTTATATTTGTTTGTTTTCATGTCTCTTATAACCTAGTTAGGCTTGTTTGAACTTGTGAAACCTCATTTCTAAAGGACCTTAACACCTGAGTTAAGAATCGACAGATAAACACTGCACCTAACGCACTCAGATTCGGTGTCGGAAATAATTCAAGTGAGTAAAGGAACCACACAAAAACAACAATCGTTGAGCACCTATCCTCATTGGTATTGGCAGAAGGCGGTTTTGGTTTGCATAAGTTGTTCGCATAAAGGTTTGAGAGATATATGATCCCCTTCAGCATCGGGAAAATACAAGAAAGGTAGACGTTAAAAAAGGACGTAAAGATATCGTCGATAATCGATGCTCGATGCACCCTATTGGGATCGGGGAAATACAGAAAGATCATAGCAGCCATTTTGATCACGATAAATTTATCTCCGATCCCCGATGCATTTTTGGCATCAGGACTTTTTGAAGGGAGCCAATCTGAGATCACTTGGGTATGTTTATTGTCGATCATCGATCCTTGACACTTTCAGGCGTCGACAAGTTAGGTTTGGGTTTTAGAAACATATGGCTTAAAGAAAGTCTTGACTCTAAATGACACGAGTGAATGAAGCCACTAGTCTCAAATTCCATGTGTATATACCACGTAAGGGGGTTGTACATTCTAAGTTTTATCTCGAGACATATTTTTGGTTCCCTGGTTCCTAGTCACACCTTCGAGTCATCTTTTCCATGTCAGCACTATAGGATAATATCGATTGACGTTGGAGATTTTGCAGGAGGATATCAATGAAAATTTTCATAGCACAATCCCAATACCCAATCCACCAACTGAAAGAGAGGAACGATGGGACGTTTGCAGCATTAGATACGATCGGATTTTGGAAATTTAAGGAACTAGTTAATGCTTGATCCCGCATTAGTTTCTACAATTTGCATTGATTAGACAACAGCATTTTGAAATCATCGATAGACCACATTACCACTTGTGCCTCTACCGTCAACCTATGATGAATTTAAGTTTAAACACCTCTAAAGATCTGGCAGTGGACTTGTTGAAATTTCACTCATAACCCGAATTGAATGGTTGATGTGACACAATAAGATCATCCCTGTTTAAATATCTATAACCATTTTGAACAAATTCATTATGCACGTTAGTGAATTCCAGAGCGTTCGAAGGAGAAGAGTGAGCAACTCGAGACTACACTGACCCTTTTTATTATCAAAACCAGGTTTAACAAGCTTCAAAGGTATGTATCCAAGTTTGTCAATTCGTTGGTTATAATTTATATATGTTCATTTGGTTTCTTACACAGTCTCTAAACTATGCTCTAGTTGCAGGAAGAATGCGGCCGAGAAAGCCAACCACCAGACGCTCGCCTAGAGCACCAAAGCTAAAAGAAGTCAAGATATGAGAAGGATTTTCTCTGGGGACTACAAGGCAGTTGGAGTACGCTCCCAGGGAGGAGCCTGTCATCAAAACCTTGACAAAGAAATATTTTCCCAACCTCCAGCCTTCGACGATACTGAAGCAAGAACTGGGTCCAAAATAATGCTCCCACAGTGGGGGGATCTCTTTAACAGGATCATCCAAGAAGAATACCTGGAATATATCCCACACATCAATTTGGACATAAGGACACTCGATGACCAGGTGTTCTAGAACCTTTGACGGTCATATTTACACATGGTGGCAAGTAGAACCCTGATTTTCCCTTGCATAGAGGTTCTGAAATGGCTCATCGACCACACAGATGGGAATAAATTCTTGATCAACGATCAAAATGGAGATTGCATTAGATTTTTCCTCCTGACATAAGTCTATAAGTATTATAAGCTCAGGGACCTAGAGGAGCATCTCAACACGGACTTCGTGGTAAAGTTCCATGAGTTCCATGACACCAACCGATTGATGGCCTCATGGTAGAAGGAGGAAAAGAAGTTCACTAACCAGAGCAGCGTCTAGTATGGAATGATTAATCTGAACTTATAAGAAAGTCAGTCGAATATTGGGTGAAGATGGCCCAAAGACGTTAGCGGGAGATTCAAGATAAATGGGTTGTTGCGAAAGAAGTTGGAACAAGATCAATCAGGCTATGAGAGACATCGGTCTCCCAGAATTCATCTCACTAGAGGACTTTGTCGACTTGCATGACATAGTCAAACAACATGCAGAACAAGACTCATCATGGACGACAGAGATAAAAAACGTCGAAAACATGGCGCCAAGTCAAGTACAGCAGTTCATGGAGCACTCAATCAAGGCTCGGACAATATTACAGCAGTTAAGTGTTAAAGTAGTCAAGTATCGACCATGGGAAGTGGAGATATAGGATATAATTTCGGACCCGATGGACTAACACAGATTCTCGTATTCCAACACATGCAAGGAACTCTTCATCAAATGGTCAGAGTATGAGAAGAGTCATCCACTTAAGTGAAACCATTCGATGACACTTAGAAGACAGAGAGATGGAAGTGTCATGTGGTGATGTTTTGTTTTAATTAGCTTGCACTTTGATAGTTATTTTTAGTCAATATTTTTTTATAAATAAGAAGATGATCTTTTAGAAGGAGTCGATGGTTTTGGCAAAGACCCTCATTTTGGAATTGTAAAGAACTATTTCAAAACTACCTTAATTGAGAAGTCTTGTTTAGGACCGGAGACAAAATTTATGTTTTACATCAAAGGCATGTGTCATTGGATCATAAAGAGGAATTACTTCTAACTTTATCTCATGAATGGATGTTGTAATGAGTAAGAGTTTTTGAATCTATTGATACATTAGTTGATTCAATATTTTTATAGTTCTTATCTCTAATGATGGAAAGAAAATTGTTCTGTTAATGTGTGATTAGTGATTAGAGCTAAGGAAAATAATTTGCTTGCCATCATTTTATTGCATATATGTTTTATTTTGATAATTGTATCTCAGTCAATAATTCAAATACCATCAAGTTGATGTATTAGTACTAGCCTTGTCGTAGGTATGAAAATATTTGTCTGGATGCTTGAGCACAGGGGTTATCCTGAACTCAGCCTTCTCTAGTAGTTAAGTTTTCCCCCTTTTCCTCTACCTAGCTGGTTTATACCAGCACCTATATTTTATCGGACCCATCTATAAGAGAAAATACAAAAAAGAGAACGTTCAAAGTAGAGGAGTTTTCATGAGAAAATATCATTTAAATCACTACGTAAATCCCATCGATTAATTGGTCGAATCGCAAGATCTGGAGAACCATTCCACTATCCAATATTCCAGAGTCTAATTGGTCCTTAGTGGTGGGTTTGGTTCCTACTATTGAGTTAAAAGTATTTACGACCCCTCAACAGAATTGGTGCTAGAAGGAGGGCCTGATGAATGAATGGCTGACAATATTTCTGATATAATATTTCACACAACTTGTAGATTCAAAACACCCCACATGCATGGCTAGTCATTCTCAAGACAGCCCACACACACTAAGTACTCTTGAAAGGAGTAACTCACCCTAGCAAGAGGAAGAACATTTATCACCTGAAATACCTTACGCTCTTCTCCACGAGGAGTTGAACTAGTTCAGAACAATCACAAGAGCTTATGCCCGAAAAATTAGAGCACTACCCTTTGCTCCATTACTTCCTCGTAGAAAACAATTAAGCAGACCAATGGTTGACACCCCCAACCAGGTTTTTGTCCACACAATAGAATATCTGATAGATTTATCCCTCACTGAGATCAAACATCCCCTCAACCTGATCCCTAAAACACTAGTTGGTAACTGCTTTGAGCCCGACGATTTTTTTGACGAGGAAGCGTTTAACTTGGAATGCTCAGTTTCAGAGTCGGACGACTTGGAAGATAACAATGATCATTATAATGAATAAATGGGAAACCCACCTAAGAATAATCAACCGTGGTTTTCTAGAGATGCTCTGGAAATCCCCGGATGAGTACATAACCTTCCCTGACATCCAGGAAAGTTACTCCCTAAATTTGACCCTGAAACCTCGGGATTGCCTGAAGAACATATCAAAAAAATCATACTAGCTATTATACTGATGAATGTCCAACATGAAGACGTAGTATGCAGGATTTTACCCTATACTTCTGAGAATTCGGCCTCCACGTGGTATTTTAACTTGCCTTTAGGGTTCATAACTAGTTGGACGAAGTTTCAAAAGGATTTTTTAGATAAATTTGCAGAAGAAACCACTAGAGGAGATTTGATGGTTGAGTTTTTCGCTGCCACCATGAGTTCAAAGGAGAAGGTTAAAGACTTCAATCAATGATTCACCACTATCCTAAACATATTTAAACCCAAATATAAACCCACTAAGGAGTTGCAAATCAAAGTATACGCTAATGCTCTCCCTGCTTCCACTTCTGTGTATGTGAAGAGGGCTCCCAAAACAACCTTAGCTAAGAATTTTGAGGAAGCCAAAACTATAGAATTCCAAATGAAGTGATGTAAAGAAGGCTAGGTCTCATTAGTTAAGAAGGAAGTTCAACCTCCTCCCAGGAGACGACTCTTGTTCACTAGACCCCCAGGGAAAAAAACATAACAAGGTCTCGAAAAAGGAACTGGAGACATAGAAGACCTACAATGAATGATAAAGAAGTTGTGAAATGAAATCATAGACATGAAAAGAAGCGCAGGGGAAGGAAACCAAGGCCATAGGCCCTATAAATCATTTTTAAAGATAAATCCATCGTTCAAAGAAATTGAACCTCCCCCATCCAACTTAAACATCGATCTGGGAAATGTAGCATCCGACTCTTTCTGAACCTATCACCAAGAGAAACAATCTGAAAGAGAATGTCCACAATGGGTGCATGCAATAAATATGATGGCCAATCGGTTCCTAGATGAAGTTTCCCTTGCCGGACAATCAAGCGGCTCAGCTATGAATATTTTTTATGAGGAAGAAGTCAACCCACCGAAAGAAACAACCATGATTCTATGGGACCTTGACCGATGTCTTTTGATGTTCTATTTGAGGATCAAGAACCACCTGTAGATATTTTGGCTATGTAAATGTGAAGCAGGGGTCAACTGGTCTCAAATGACCTTACCGTGGCCCACGCTCTGAGAGGAAAACAAACGTATGATCACCCAAAAGAATATTTTGTCTCCCAAAGAAATACTATAAACCTCCATACACGATAATCTTCGAGGATAGACTACAACATAGTGGAATATTTGAAAAAATTGAAGGCTAATATATTGGCCATGTACATGTGTAGAATACCCCAGTAAAAGAAATTTATGTTACAAGCCTTTAAGTCAGTAGAAACTCTTATAAAAAGCACTAACCAAGGAGAAAATCTAGCCCTCATGGATCTAAGAAATAAGCCAACTGTAAATGTGTTCTCTGAATATAAGAAAGGAAAGCCTTTTGTCCCACCATTCCTCTTGACATTTGAAGTCTTCAACAAAAAACTCCATAATTGTTTGGTTGACTCAGGGGCATCCTCCAATGTTATGCCAATATCCATATGCAAGAAATTAAACGCAATCCCTCTCAAAAGTGATAAACATGTGATACAACTATACAGAACATAGGTGAAAGTTATGGGAGAACTCAAGGATGTCATGATCAGGATGGCGACACACCTGAATTTTGTCCAAGTGATTGACATCATTGTAGTAGATATCTCAAAAGCTTATGGATTGTGACTTAATTTAGATTGGTCCGAGAAGTTAAACAGATAATTTAGTACAGACTGGGCTCACCTTTGGTTGTCATTAAAGGGACACACTAATATGATCATGATCGATAGAGAAATATATCTAAAACATATTGTCACCAACCTAGAAGCCCTCAACAAACCCTCTTCGGCAGATTTCCCCATGCTAGGAAATTATTCATGCGACTCTGATTTCAGTAATCTCTCACCTCTCTCATATGATGTCCCTCTTACTCAAAACTCTGAAATGACTTTTCAAGAAAATTTTCCAACAGTGGCAGAAGAAATCTTCTTCTGTCGAGATCCTTTGTTAAAACCATGGAGCAGATAGGAGGAAAGTGACAAGCAAAAAGAAATTGATGGTTTTTGCTCACAAGTTTAAACCTTGTACTTTGATTGGTCTAAGTCGCAAGAGGGATCAGGAGCGGGGTAAACGAAATTTCTTGTCCTGCAGACTAGAATTTGAATGCACAAACAACACCGATGAGTATGAAGCCTTAGTGCAAGGGATAAATAAATCCATAGACTTAAACGTTAAAGAGCTAAAGGTTTTTGGAGACTCTAAAATTATCGTTAGACAAGTAGGGCACACTATACACTACAAATATCCCCATATGAGGAATTATCAACATGAAGTGCATGGACTAATAGAACATTTTGAAGCCTTCAACATTACAGCAATCCCCATAACAAAGAACACTCTTGTTGATTCTCTGGCCACCATTGCCTCAAGGCTATCCCCTCTAGAAGACTATGAAGCCTCTTGGTTCACTATGGAGCTACTCTACAGACCGTCAATGCCCAACAATATTTCTAATTGGAAGGTCTTTGAAGGATATGAAAAGATCATAAACTTCTTAACCAATCAGGAAAATTTTAAAGATCTGGCTATTGACAATGAAATATTTCGGGAGAAACTAGTACCAACTGATCCCCTTGTACAAAGAGATGAAACCGTTCAATCGACTGACAAACTGAGGTTTCACACGATACCGAAAGGGGTAGCCAATTTAGAAAACATTTTTGAAATAAGGGAAACATTTAGGGGATCAACAAACACAAAGATGGGGAGTTCATGTCCCATGTATGAGACTATAAATCTAGGAACCTCGAAAAACCCTAAGAATATAAATCTCGGCAAGACAATATCTAAAGAAGAAAGGAAAGCATATCTCAAGATGTTTAGAGAATATCAAGATGTTTTCGCGTGGTCCTACCAAGATCTGAAAACTTACGATACTCGCATTATCCAACACAAAATCCCATTAAAACCCGAAGTAAAACCCTTCCAACAAAAACTCTAGAAGTACCACCCATCCCTAGAGCCTCTCATGTGTCAGGAGTTGAATAAATTACTATATGCTAAAATTATCTTCTAGGTTAGACACTCTACATGGGTAGAAAATTTGGTTCCTATCAGGAAAAGTCTAGAGATATCTGTTTGTGTATGGGTTTCAAAAACCTCAATAGAGCATCAAAAAAAGGAAAACTACCCAGTCCCACCGATGGAGAAACTCTTGCAGACCGTGTCTGGTTATGATATTTTCTCCTTGCTGGACGGTTTTCTAGGTTACAACCAAGTTCTAGTTTCATAGGAAGACCAATTGAAAACTACCTTCTGAACCAAGTGGGGAACCTTTTCTTATAAACGCATGCCTTTGGGCTAATCAATGAAGGGGAAACCTTTCAAAGGGCCATGGACTTAGTGTTTCGGGGACTAATAAACAAATGTGTAGTAGTTTATTTGGACGACATGATTGTGTATTCAAATAATAGAGAGATCACATCCAACACCTAACCCCGATTTTCGAAAGGTGTAGAAAATACGGTATATCCTTAAACCCTAAGAAAACTATCTTTGGTGTCGAGGAGGGGAAACTACTAGGTCATATTATATCTCAAGAAGGAATTTGCATAGACCCAAAATGAATTAGGGTTATATCTCAGCTTCCATTACCCCACAACAAAATGTCTATGCGATCCTTCTTTGGGAAAATCAATTTTCTGAGAAATGTCACCCCCGATTTCGTTGAAAATATCAAACCCTTACAAAAAATGATCCCCAAAGATGTTGAATTTAAGTGGGATGATGAATGAAAAATTTCTTTCAGCAATACTAAGACTGCAATATCTCAAGCTCCAATGTTGAAAAGTCCCGACTTTAGCAAAGACTTTTTCCTCTACACTTTTTCCTACGACCAATCGTTAGCTACAGTATTGACTCAGAAAGATGATGACAACAATGAGGCCTGGGTCTCATTTATGATCACTAATATCCAAGGGGTTGAACTAAATTACCCTTCTATAGACAAGCAGGATTACGCGGTGTATAAAGCAGTGAAACACCTCAGATATTACATCCTAAAGAACCACACCAAAGTCATTCTGCCTCATCCCACAGTTCAATCCCTATTCACTCAGAAACAAATGGGGGAAAGAAGAGGGAACTGGATGGAAGTGGTCCAAGAATTCGATCTTGATATAAAACCTACCAAACTGGTTAAGGGACAAGGATTATGTAAACTGGCAGCTGAAGCCTAGGACCAAGTAAATGAATTCTTCGAGTGGGAGAATGAATTCACATTATGGTGTATTAAAGCTTCATATGTCTTCCCAAGGCAGGAGTCTTGGTATGGGAAATTATCTTATCTCCGGCACCATGGAACTTTCCCAGAAAACCTAAACCCTAAGGAAAGGAGAGATCTCATACTAAAATCGGCACAATATCGTCTCATAAATTCGGTGCTCTTCCACGTTAATTATGATGGGGTACTTTTAAGATGTATCAAACAAGAATATGCAAACAAGGTTCTGAAGGAGCTCCATGATGGTCCTGTAGGTGGACACTTTGCAGGGAACACCACCATTAACAAAATACCGAGAGCGAGTTATTATGGGCCTACTCTATTCAGGGATGCTCACACATACACTAGGAACTGTAAAACTTGTCAAATAAGCATAGGGAGGGAAAAGAGAGCAGTTTTTCCACTCCAAACTTTGGCCGTCTTGAGGTCATTCAAGAAATGGTGGTTAGATATCATAGGATAAATTACGTTGTGTTCTTCAAAAAAACATAGATACATACTGACTTCCATAGACTATTTCACGAAATGGGAAAAGGTCGTCCCTCTGACTCATGTGAACAAAAAGGTGGTGATCCAATTCATATAACAACAGTTGATCACAAGGTTTGGTATGCCATCTGACCTTGTTTTCGATAATGTCTCTTACTTTTATTCCATCCTATTAACATAGTTTTCTCTATAGAAAGGAATCATAATCAGATACTCTGCAAACTACTATCCATAGGGGAACAGAGTGGCAGAATCAACCAATAAGAACTTAGTGAGGATATTAAAGAAAATAGTTGTAGACAACCAGAGGAATTGGCACAGTTCACTCCATAATTCCTTGTGGTCTAATAGAGTAACACCCAAGGAATCTATAGGGAATTCCCCATACTTCCTAGTATACGGACAAGAAGCCATTCTCTTGAACGGACTATATATTCCATCTTTTTATCTTTCTCAAGACTCTATAGGAAAACCCTCATCAGTTATTCAACAAAGAATTGATACCATCCTCATGCTAGAAGAAGAAAGGGAGAAAGAAAAATAAAATTTCATTGCTCATCAACAGATAGTTAAAAGGTGGTTTGGCAAGCATAAGGCTAAAGAGAAGAATTTTTTAAGTAGGAGACTTAATCCTGAAATGGGACAGAGCGAATGAGTTGAAGGGGGAACATTCGAAGTTTCAGAATCTATGGCTCGGACCTTTTTAGATAGAGGAGAAAATTGGGGTAGGCACGTATCGGTTGCAAAATCTGAGGGGGGGAGCCTGACACCCTCCCGGTGAATGGTCAATCCCTAAAACAATATTTATGTTAAAAAAAAAAATGTGTGTGTGTTTTCATGGTATTTTGTTTTTTAGGTAGGTTGATTGTGAATTCCTTCTTTTTTGTTTTGTTTTTATAGTATTATTTGCACTTTGAATTTTGTTTTCATCAAGGAATTGGTTGTCCTTAGTTGATGCGGTACAACAAATTTTGTTCATGACTCATGCTTACATACAACACAAGAAGCGTTGGGAGAATTGTGGTTGTTTTGAAGGAGTTATCTATCTAACCTGTGCAGATCAACAAACTTGGCAAAGTGATGAAGTGTCTTCTTGGTAGTTTGGTAAAACCTAAAGGGAAATATGGTAAAATGGAAAGGACCACATGTACCTCAAGACAAAGCCAGCAAAAACTCGCCTTAACCATCTCATTTTTCAAATAATAGACATCCTCCTCTCCCACTCGCTCAGGGCATTCTGCCGAAAAAAAATCAATTATATCAAATGAGTGCAAAGTAGGAGAGGGTATGCAGATAGATTTGTCGGGTCTATGGATGCTCGCTGGTAGTGGAGCAAGGTCTGTGACATCGGGGTGACTTCGTCGAGGCTATGGACGCTCGCTAGCTGCGGATCAACACTGTAGAAAGTGAATGATGATAACTAAAAGGATTGGTGACAGTGAATTCTTTACTTGAATCTTGTCAAAAGAGGACATGGGTCATGGTTAAAGGAAACGAAGGTGGAATAAAGGTTGAAACCCCACAGGTAGGCCTGGATTCACCAACCTAGGAATTTAAAACACAAGGACAAAAGAGACTCTGATAAAAAACTAGTTAAGTTCCTAACCAGATTCATCATCAGCTAAGCCTGGGGAAGGAACGAAGATTCTTCTTTTTCCCTGTAATTCGCCATCTGTTGAGCACTCAACACACCCTAAAATCCTTATCAATTTTTTTCATTTCTTGGGTACCACTTGTTTTCTTCATTTGTCTGACTCGATTTCGTTTTGGGAAATGGTTTATCTTTGTTTGTTTTTATGTCTCTTATCACTTAGTCAGGTTTGTTTGAACTTGTGAAACCTCTTGTCTAAAGGACCTTAGCACTCGAATTAATATTTAGTAGCTAAACACTCCACCTAACGCGCTCATATTTGGTGTCGAAAAGAATTCAAGTGAGTAAAGGAACCAAAAAAAAAAAACATTTGTCGAGCATCGATCCTCATCGACATCGGAAGAAGGCAGTTTTGGTTTTCATAAGTTGTTCTCATAAATGTTCGAGAGATAGCCGATCCCCTTCGGCATTGGGAAAATACGAGAAAGACATACGTTAACAAAGGACTTAACTATATCTCTGATAGTTGATTCCCAATGCACCCTTATGATCACAAAAATCAATTCAATCGCGATAAAGTTATCTCTGATCGCCGATCCCCGATGCATTTTTGGCATCAAGAATTTTTCGAGGGAGCCAATCCGAGAGGACTTGAGTAGGTTTATCATGGATCATCGATCCTTGACACTTTCAGGAATCGGCAAGTTAATTTTGGGTTTTAAAAACGTATAGCTTAAATAAAGTACCAACTTCGACTGACACAAGCGAATGAATCCACTAGTCTCGAATTCAACGTGTCTTTACCACATAAGGGGGTCGTACAGTCTAAGTTTTATCTTGAGTCATATTTTGG